>APFE030955157.1:0-22068 GCA_000404065.3 Pinus taeda
AAAAAAAAAAAAAAAAAAAAAAAAAAAAAAAAAAAAAAACTACAAAATCCATTTTCAATGACAAGATGATGTTAAATAATAGGTTACAACACTACTCCATTCTTCAACATTCTTTCTCATCAAATCTTTATGATCAAATAAATTTTCATGTCCAAAATTTGATTGAAGTATATTTTCCAAATTTGGATATGAGTTTACTTATGATCTTGTTACGAAAATGAATGCACTAGAAATTCTATTATACATGAGAGAATGAAGTATTTTTCTAAAATAGAATAGGATATGATAGAATAAATAAAGAAGTAGAATGAATTCACAATAAGACTTCCATAGTAAAATTTGTTTCAAACAATTTCTTCAAATCATTGTTCAATATTCACTTGAAGGACTACACAGAAAAATGCAGTAAGAACAAGCCTATTTTGGGTAACCATATAGGATCATTTTGAAATCATGTTTTTTTTTTTTTACATATCTCTTGAAATATATTTTTGGAATCCATTTTGAAGTTTTCAATTTATATCACAAATAAAAATGTGATCAAAATCAAAACTAGGTCTCAAGTGAAATGTTGAGGACAGAGTTAGTACAACCTATATTTGAGGTGTCTAATGGAAACATTTTTTATCTGAAATTCATAGGGAAGATAGCCCTTGGAATATAGTTTCCAAATCAATTTGAATAACTTCAATCAGGTATCATATGAAAAAGTTATTCTTGAAATACTAACTGCTTGTCGAAAACTATGCATAGTGACAATTCTAGGTCTTGACTGTTCCTTGGCATATTGGACATACCAAATCATCTTGTTTTCAAAACCTGTTTATATGGGAGATATATATTGAAGTCTAGTTTAAGACACAATTTGAATCATCCCTTTTGGAGGTGAAATGAAAAAGTTATGCCACATTTAGTGACTGCATGTCTTCAAAACAATATAGTAAAACTCTGCCTCCTAGGTCTGTTCATCACCAATTTTGTGAGATCAAGCCTATGAATTTTTAAAACATGTTTCTATTGGAAATAAAAAAAGAATCTACTTTAATATCCAATTGGAATTAAATTTATCTGATCTTTATCGAAGAATTTACGCTTTAAACAGTGACTGTTGGTCTAGTTAAAAATTAACAAGAAGCTCTATCAAACATGGCACTCCTTATACTTTTTACCATATCATTTAAAAAAATTTTGAAAACATGTTTATACAGGAGGTAGCCATCTGAATTCACTTCAACTTGGCTTTGGAATCACTCTAATAGGATATCAAACAAATATTTTGTAAGCAAAATACCACTAGGAGGTCTAGGTTGGCCACCATTCCTTAAAGGTGTAAATAAATGCATTATGTTTGTCTATCATATTTGGACTTGTTTTCTAAGCAATGCTTGTAATGATTTACATGTTTATTGGAATAAGAGAGACTGTACACCTCTCTTCCTCCATCATCTAATGTTTTATTGCAGGCAAGTGCTACTTTTTTGCAGGTCATAGGAAGAATGAAGGAGTGAACTCCATGGATGAAGTAATTTTCAAGGTCAAATTCATATTCTAGAATATGAATACAAATGTTCAAGTCAAAGAAAAGTGAAAATTCACTTGATATTGAGTTCATTCAATGAAACTCAAACTCTTGAAGCTTACTCTTGGATGCGGACCAACAACACCAACAAACCCTACAACATGATCGAGATCAAGGCAAAAAGACATGAAGACAATCATTAGAAGAAGCAGTCAAGTTCAGTACCATGTCAAGTCACATCAATCTTCAAAGAAGCCTTTCATATTGAATTCATATTGTTCATGATTTGATCCATCATCCATACTGTATGTTAAGCTCCATGACCAAGCATGTTGAAGTCCAAGACTTATTATCTATCAATTTACTACTATCTCATGACTTCAATATAACCTATTTCCATAAGCTTTTCATACTTCCCAACTCCATTACACCCCACCTCCATCTAGAAAAGAAAAAAATAGAAAAATATCAAAAATAATAAAGGAGTTTGGTTGTGAAAATCCACGAAAGTGGCACAATACAAACTCGAATTCATATCGGAAAACCAACTTGTTTGGCCGATATGAATTCTCTATTTTGTTTTACCATTTCTTCAGTTTCAATTTGTAGGAATCATCCTCCAAAATAAACAAGACTTGAGGACAAGTATTCCCATCAGCAAGGGGGAAGGTTCGCAAAAAGATACTTAGTTGTGCAGCTGAATTGATGATGGAACTTGTATTGTTGGTAGTTGGGACCTGAAATATTTTTGAAATCAATTGCAGAGGGACCTGAAATGTTGAAAAAAACATGTATATATTGCATCAAAATGTACATGACAGAGGGGACCTGAGTTATCATGAATCAATTGCAGAGGGACCTGAACGACATCAACAATCAATGGACCAGAATCAATGAAGGATGCTAGAACAGAAGGCATAAATAAGCTCTATCTATCTACAATATTCAATCAAGACAACTTCATCCAATATTGTTAAAGAATATCAACATGCATCCAATACTACAGGGAAGTACAAGAATAGTAAGTACAAAATTTTGCTCTTGTAATTCACATTTTTGTAGAAATTTTTAGACTTTGTTAAAATTAAGTTAATACCTGAATGCATATTTTATACATTTTCGTCATCCTATACCCATTATCCTATATTCTACATTTTCATTTACCCTATACCTAATCCAATGTACATATGTACATATTTTTCATTCCATAACCCTAATATGCCATTATCCTTATATTCTACATTCCCTTCATAATTTCCATATTCATTTCAAAACCCTAACCCTAAGTATTTTTCCTAAGCAAAAAGGATCAAAGTGAGGATTTAAAAAAAAATTGAACTTGCACAAACAATCCAAGCAATTAGCATCATGGAAGTAATTTTAAACATGACCTAAATGGTCATTTTAAAATTAAAAGAGATATATTACCAAACATATGGGATGTGAGCATTATGAGAAAACATACATAGTAATATGATACGATGGTGTGAGTTATAATGGAAAAAACGATTTGGTGGCAAGTACATAGTAATATGATGGGGTAAGGTTATTATCATAGTAGACTTATGTAAATACAATTCAAACTTAAATGATGAATTCAAAACGTTGTAGGTAATGCCGAAAGTACCATGATTCATGCAACAACATGGAAAACAAAACAAAAACAAATATACAATAGGTAGGGTGATTTGATATGCAACAAAGCTTAATGATATGTGCATAGCATTCCGGTCAGCGGATAGCAACCAACAGTGAATGGTTAAAACGTTTTGCACAAGAAGAAAAACGTTGTGCGTATTAACAGAGAAGAAAAACGTTTTGGTCAAAAGCCCTGTGCATTGTTGAACACACTCTCTCAGCTATTATGCAACGTGACCTCAGGAAAGATGCAACCATGAGTGATGCAGAACAGAGAAGAGCTACAACTACGACAACTGGAAAAACGTTTTTAAAAAAAAACAGCAACTGAAAAAACGTTTTTAAAAAAACACAGAGAAAAATCCCACGTTGCAGCACAGCAAATCAAATAAAAATAGTGAAAACCCTATATAGCTAATGGTAAAAACGTTTTGCAGAGAAACAAACCCTGTGCATATTAACAGAGAAAATCTCTGCCATTGATGCTCAGAACCGTAAATTTGAAAGATGGTAGATGCGCAGTTAAGAGCATTAAAAATTTTGACAAAGGAGGTAAGGAAAAATAGCTGAGTCCGTGGGTAAATAGCGCCAGTTAGTTGCCCAGAATCTTGGGAAAGTTCAGGTAAAAATGGGATTCGAGTTGCTTACCAAGATAAGTTGGGATCACAATCACCAAATTTTTTGTAGAAACAGCCTGTCATCTAAATGTTTATGTATTTGTATATGCCACCAGCCAGCATGCTAAGGCGTTGAAACAAACGTTGAGGAGATATGGATGATTTGGAGTGCCATTTAATAATCCTCAGAACTTGCCGAAACTACACCATTGATTCCAGAAGCTAATAAATCTAAGGGTCAGATGACAGTAGTTTACTAAATACGTGGCTAGGCGATAAAATCCATCGATGTAGTTGCATGTATCACGGCATGAACGTTATGGCAACAGTGCAACAATCTAACCATATCTTGTTGCATGCACAACACGTCATTAGCATAGGCTCACATGTGTATTTTTGCAAGTTGAAATAGAGTTTATATAACAGAGGAGGCAGAGTCTAGTTGTTGGCACCGAGGATGTGATCATTCTTATGATATGCTTGTTTTTGTTGCACGCTGTTGATTGATTTTATTGTTTATATGTATGATATATTGCATGCCTTTGAATGGAAACGACCTGTAATGCGGACAAACACAAAGAATGTGACTTTGTTCTGGTTAATACAATGGATAGGTGTGTTATAGTCAAGTCTGTGTAGGCCAAGCCAGTTAAACTCTATTCCATTTGAATGTGTTGTGTGATGTTCAATTTTTTATAGGAGACTGAGTGCTGATTTTCAGAGAGATAAAGGCCGAGCCATTTAAAATCCATTTTGTTTAAATGTGCTATTTGGTTTTTCAAAAAAAAATTGAGGCCGAAAACATTTTGGTGATTTTCAAGTTTTTATATTGGAGGCTGAGAGCCATTTGAGAATGCACTGTTAGTCTTTAAGAGCTTGTATATACACAGTAAATACATTGTTTGTCTTTAATGACTGTATATACACAGTAAACATGCTGCTTGTTTTCAGTGACTCTATATACACAGTGAATGCGCTGCTTGATTTTGGTGATAGTATATACATAGTGCAGGGTGTTAGGCATATAAGGAGCAGAAGAACAATACCTTGAGATTACATTAAGATATTCTTCTTATGTATTTCCATTTCAAAGCAGAGCTCAGTTTTTTTACAAGAGGTGTTTTTTTTCCTACAAAGGGTAATGATTTAAAAAAGCAGTGCCCTGAGATAGCAATCAAACAAACTTGCAATTCAATTGTTTTAAAAGAGCATAAGCAAGAGGTAAGCAAGATATTGAAAAAGAATTTGAAGAGAGAACTTGATTTCAAATTTGATGATCATGGAATTTTAACCAGTTCCGAAAATGCATTTCAATTTCTGAAAGGCCACTATCTTTCGTTGCTTTTTCTGAGCAAAAGAAAATGAAATTTGAAAAACGAAAACATGGGTTTTCTTCAGAATGAGCCTAATTAGACTCCATACAGGCAGTTTTCTCGAATTCATTTTTGTTTGGGATAGTTTTATGGTTCTTTCAACCACTATTTTGCAAGTGAATGCCTAGACGTAAAAAATTTTGCTTCTTTTAATGAGATGTAAGGGCAACTGGATATTGGATCCTTTGAGTAAATTATTGATTTGAGAGGGACATGGATCCTATGTTAGAATGTATTGCAAACTTCAATTTTTATTTGTCGTTTGATTCTGCTCATCCAGAATGATATATTGGTAAAGAATGTCATCCACAAGAAAAGAGAAGAAGTACATGAAGGCATAGATATCCTTTTACAGGTAGATCAAGAGAAAGCTTCATCTTCAAGGGTTAGAGCCACAGGTACATCAGCAGATCAATCAGGATAGAGAAGTAAAAGGTCACAAGGTAGAAGCAAGCATGAGGACATGCTTGAAGATCAGCAAGGGGGAGATGTTGGCCCTCAGTTTTGGTCTATTTTTTTTCTTAGGGAAACCTACTTAATCCTTATATTTTCCATCCATTTTCCATCACATCCATCTCATTTTGATGTATTTTATGCATATTCAGGTGTTTAATTTTAATTTTTCAATTTCCAGAAGTTTTTATGAAAATTGAGTTTCAAGTGCAATTTTGGACTGAATCAGAAATTCCTGTAATAGCTATGTGGATGACATGTTTGGAGGACACTTGGGCTTGAGTTTGATGCATGGATGGACAACTTGGGAACTAGGACTAAGCTAAATCCACTTGGTTCGGCCAGAACAAGCTTTATTAGGCCCGGTCAAGGCTGGTCAAACATGACTAGTCACCAGAAAATCCCTAGAAAATAGGGCAGTTTTGAGATTTTATGGGATTGACCATATTTCTTGGGATGAATTAGATGAGTTCGACTTAGATAGGTGGATATGAGTAGATATGAGTGTTAGAGATAATATAGATTAGTTTGTTTCATTAAACTTCTATTTAAAGCCAAGACTTTGATGGCTTTTGTAATGGAATTTATATGTAACTTTTGTACGAGTTGGGAGCTAAATTGAAGAACTTGTTTCATTCCAATTTGTTGTTAATGCTTGGTTGATTTATTGAAGTTTCTGTAGCTAATATTTCTTCAAGTGTGCAAGGCAAGGGTGGAGGGCCCCCACTCCAAGCTAAGTACACTTCTTTGTTAGACTAGTTTAATTTTCCATAAGTTGGTTATTTTAGAACTTGTTTATGTGCTTTGCTCCAGATTGGTTTATGGTTGATGTGTGATGATTTATTTTATTGAATCTTAGTTTCTTCACCACTTTAGTAAGATGGAATAACAAGGTGTTCAAGTTGAACACTCCTTCTGTTAAATTGGTGGATTGAAACTAGGTTTTCCTTTATTACATGCAAGCAATTTTTCTTATGAATTTTCAATCTTCAATTGATAGCATTATGGTGAATGAATCATGATGGGAAATACCAAAGGTCTCTTAAGTTAAGAGCCTCCCTTAATTGATGATTTGTCCATCTTAAGCTATTGAGAGCTCGTAGTTTCTAATTTCTATTCATCAAGTAATAATTGAGGAAGAATTGGACCTCTTAAGTTAAGAGCCATTTCAGCTTTCCTTCATTGCAAGGTGAATTGAAATTATTAATGTAGGCTATATTTGGAATATGTAATTCTTTAAATCTCCAAATTTTATCTTCTAAACTTGATTATATCTGATGTCCATATACAGTGGATTTGCCTCCAAGTTTTACAAACCCTGATCGATAATTAAATACTTGTGTTAATTTAGTCAATAAATTAGCCCAACAATTGGTTAAGAAGGTGAAAAGGGCATGGAACACATGAATCCTTTTCAACAGAAGAATGAACACTGTACATGAAATTTTCCCATAGGTAGAGAAATAAAATTAAATTCTACCTAATCTCACTCGAAAAATTTCACCAGAAATGAATACGAAATGAACTATGAAACATAACAAGATACATATCAAACATAAGAGACACACTTGCTACACTCACAACCACATGAATCTCATGAAATAGAGCCACTGCCTTTCATTAATTCTCTATAAAAGTATACAGTGCAGAAACAAAGTTTCTTTCCCACAGTCCCCCAGAAGCTACAAGCCAACCAACCAATTGCTTTGCAAATGGTTTGCATACAATATATAGAATGTGCCATGAAGAGATAGAACGCCCAAGGGTCACAAAATGAAGGTGGAGAGCCAAACATCAGCTATAGGTGCAGCACCAAAAGTATTAAAAATGGCTTGGGTGACCCTTTGGCTTCCTTTGCCACTTGTATAATTGACCATATGGAGTGAAAATATTTATAAAACCGTTGTGCTCCTCCTCTTGTGCGTCGTGTTCTGTTCCAGGTGACTTTTGGGGGCCTTCCCGGTGTCCAAATGGAGCACAGGATAGCTCATTGGAAATTTTGATGAGTCTACTTTCCATCCCAATCAGAACACTTTGATTTGGAGTTCATTTGATCTATCAAAAATCAAATCTCCCAAGACTGGTTGAACTGTGCCAAATGAGGCTGCCTCAAGGCAGAGTGCTATTGCGGTCAACTGTGAATGCCTTTCTCAACCCCAAATTGAGCTCATGATAGCTCATTGGAAATTTATTTGAATATAATTCCAAATCAACCATAATTATTCAATTTGGAGTTCATTTTCCCTGTCAAAAAACCAAATCTCCCAAGACTAGTCGAACTGTGCCAAATGAGGCTGCTTAAAGGCAAAGTGCTGTTACAGTCAATATTTGAATGCCTTCCTCAACTCCAAATTGAGCTCATGTTAGATCATTGGAAAGCTACGTCTCTATAATTATCATTTGGATCATCAAGCAAGTCCTTTGGCCAACCAAACTAGGAGAAAAATTTATTTTCCCAAGGTCACTCCAGAGGTGCATCAATTCTCCTAAGGCAATTGTATTTTTGACATTTCTTCAAAACCATGACACCTGTGTAAAAAGTGAAGGATGTTTTTCTTCCTTGGTTTGTTATGGACAAAAACCTTTCTCAGTTTTCCCAAATGCATCTTGTATTGCTGAGAAACATCATTTGAGTGAAACATATGCCGATGTGTGGGACAAGGGATTTTCCAAAATGAAGCGAAATGAAGGGGATAGCGAGCTTCTAAATTCTTGAGGAAATTTTGGGAAGTATGGAGGGATGTTAGGAAGTAGGGGAAAGTGGAATATCAGAAATTGAGTGAGGGAAAGGGGTCAAAAAATGAAAAACACAGGCCCAACCATAGAAAATTGCCAGGTTGTAGCAAGAAACTAGGGTTTGTGCGAAAATGAGGAATTTGGGGGATCTCAGTGATGGGAAGTGTTTTATAAGGAATTTTAAGGATAGGGGAATGTGTATGAACATAAGGATACAAGTTTTTCCAATGATTTGACCATCCAAGAGAAATTAGCTTCAAAACCCTAGGAGAGGGAAATGAACCTTGCCTAGGCGCAACTGAAGCATGAACAAGGTGTGAAATGACCCAATGGAACTTGACATGATAATGAAAACCCTATGAATGATGGTAGACTCAGCTGAATAGTGAAATAGACCGACATCTGGACAAATTTGAAAGGAGTGAAGGTAAACCGTAGACCTAATTCCTAGTGACCAAATTTTGCTTGAAGACTCACTGAAATGACAAAATTTGACCTTGACACCTTAAAATCACTTGTGTAAGAACATGTTTGATCACTAGAGAAAGGCTGCAGAGACTGACACTAACAGGAGCACAAGTCTGTACTGGCACTTGTCATATCAAAGAGGAGGAATCACCCAACCTACTATGAAAACGATAATTACCAAGTTTACGATGCCGGAATACGTCTCTAGCCTAGATTTCTAGATGTTGTGCATTAGGTTCCAAAGTGTTTTTATGTTCATTGAGGTTTATTTTACAGTTGATCTTTCTTAAGAAGTTTGCCTTTAAGGTTCACTGCATGATGTAGATATACAATTCCTAAATATGCAATCTAAGATGATAAATAGTTGTTTACTTTCTTTTTGCAATGAAAAACCTGGCTACTAAGGAAAGCGAAGTAAAATTCTTTCAACATAGAGCAGAGAGGACACACTAGATGCACTTTCCTAAATCAATTTCTGCATGTAGTCTAAATGCAAATGCACATGCATGTATTTGTTTTTTAGTTTCCTTAATGTGTGAATGACAAAAAAAATATTAAGTACAGATCTGAATTACTTTTCTTCAAAGCGACACTTTAGCAATTTGTATTAAAAAACGAAAGGAAGACTAAGACGACACTTTCAATTTTGACTTGAAAACTTCTTTTGACACTTCAAAGAATTGATGATTGAAATCAAATACAATGGAAAAAAGTGTAATTAACTATCTAAAAGAGGAAGACTTTACGAAACTCTTTTCTTTGAATAAAAATGACACTTGCGACACTTTCAAATCAAAAGACGTCATTTCGATTAAGCTACTTGTTGCAAAGGAGAACTATAAATGATGAAAAATACATAAAAAAAATTCACAATTCTTTATCAATGGAGGCTGAATAATGCAAAGGAAAGGAGTTTCAATAGTGATATACTGATCATAGACAGCAAAACTACTAAATAAAGCTGAAAACAATGAAGAAAAAACCAAAATTTAGAGGCAGAAACAATATCACTCAATCATCACACCTGTAACATAGGGAAACAGGGATGCATCTCACCTACAACACATAGGAGGTGCGATGCATCTAGACTTCCAATGAGAGACAGTGCGATGGTCCAAGGACGAGACTGAGCTTGATTTTCACTCACAGTTTGCAGCTAACTTCATGGATTTAGGGCTAGCTAATGATAGATAGTAAACACAAAGTACAGGGGCTGATCTAATGAGGTTACTTAAGCTACCACCAGGGCTCTTAGGATGTTTCCAAGTTAGTTGTTCATTTCATAAACAAACCTAGAGATTGATTGAAGCAGCGTTGATCTACTTTGCACTTGCATAGAAAATGCAGTTCAAAGGTTAGTTGGCTTAAATTTAGGCTCCATCTATAGTTTATAAAGCAAACAAATAGAAACAAACAAACAAACTATTCACTCCCCAGCGGAGTCGCCATTTTGTTATCAGGAAAACTAGTGTCCATTCAGAGCTGCTAGTCCCACTAAGACAGGTGGCTATCTTAGAAACAAACAATTTAAAGTCACTTGTGTTTTCCTTTAGGAGAGATAGATGAGAGAGAAGCAGAGAGTACCAACCTCAGTCTTTTGCTTGGCTCCTTTCTTGTTTCCTCTCTCCCTTGATAGAGCTTTCACCACTCCTTTCTCACTTGTCCTGCTTCAAAGAACACCTGTAGAGTCAAAGAAGCAAAATACCATCAAAGCATAGAGATCTATAACCATAAACAATATAGGATCAGATCTATATTAACCATACAAATGCATACACAAATGCAAGATTCAGAGATATACAAGCATATGGAGGAAAACTCAAATAACTTTATTGATAGAAGTAGTAGAAGAGAGGATTACAACCAAGTTGTCTGATCCAGCGTCATCCTCCCAGCATGAAAGCCCTCTTCACCTCATGAAAATCTAGATCACCCAACAATACAATGTTGCACAGAGAAACTAATAGCACTTCCTTACAAAATACAAAATTCCAGCCTCTGAATCTCTGGGATGAGGGATCCATATATAGATATTTGCAGGTGGGTGATTCAGCTTCTAGGATTTTGATTATTGTTATTTCATTGATAGTTCTTGGTTCCACTTGGAGATTTCATGATCTCTTACTCATCCTTGGGCGAATTCGAAGAGGCAAGTGTCAAATGAGTAGTTTCTAGAAGATTTTCTGGGTTTCCACCTAGCAAACTGCCTCTGCCATTTGTCTATTCTCGCTCATCGCACCCTATAGAAGGGATTTTCAGTATGCATCACACTTTTTTCATGTGACAGGTGAGATGCGTCGCACCCTCAGCACAGAGCAGTTTGTATGGTCCAGTTTTGACCAGTTATGAGTAGTTTTTTAGGGATAACTTTTGGGAAATGATGTAATCAGCTGACCTTGTTCCTTTAGGGTATAAAACAACACTTTTAGGGGTTTAGAAGCCCTTGGTTTATGGACATACGTGATTGGTGTTACAGTGCCCAAATATGTCTATAACAATAAGTAAGACATTTAGACTAGTTTGGGAATATGCTAAGTACAATGCCATAACAGCGCGAAAGTACCTGAGTCATAGGTTGGGGCTGCACAAAGGTCAATCATACCTTTCCATAGAAGTATTGAAAGGTGGAATAGAGGGCTCGTCTGGCAAGCACTAGAGTGAAGTAACCTACACGAAGCCTGGAATAAAGGGAATAAACCGACATCACGACCATCTCACGGTGTGGAAACTTGGTTCCAGCATCCCCCCATACTACTTCCTGTGAGCTTGTGGTCCACGCTCTATGGGCTGATGTCGAAAGGGCTAGTAGTGTAAGGATTTGTTTGGCTAATTAACACTAAGCCTAGGTTAGGCTCCCTCAAGCCAACATCCATTAGGCCTTTGATAAGTGTAACCACCAAGATGTCTATGAAAGAATCTCTCGTTTAAGAATAAAGCCTAGCGAATGAGTTGAGGAGTCTTTTACCTGTATAAATTTTGAATAATATGACACTTATTCATAGATATTATCCTGATTATACACTATTTGTGAAATCATGCATAATACATAACCTCCTCTATGTTGATCATCAATTTAGCAGTATTAAGAAACATTCACATGCACACATTGAAGCATCAATCACACATATCAACACAGTATGTACCTGGGGAAAGAATAAAGCTGAAAACCCACAACTATTTGTATATTATATTGATTGAGAACATGTAACAATACATAGTACAATACCCCTCACAAGTACTCAGTACTATCTCCACCTGTTACACACAAACTAGCTCAGATCTAAATCAATCACTAGCTCAAATCACCTCCATTTCTTGCCTGCCTCCACTGCGCAATACTGCATAGAGAATACTGATGAATGAATGATCCAAATTCATATTTCCCTTAGATATACCACACAATCATCATTGGAAATACTCAATCCATGCATGTGCAAATCACATGCACAACTATAGTCACAACTGACAGTTGTCTTGCCCTTTCACTCACCTCTAACACTTGTCTCCACTGAATTGTCCATGCACTGAGTTAACTGATGTATTCTTTAGTTTATTTATGAGTTAATAATTAGTGAATTAATTAAAAAATAATTCACACCACTCATCACTTAGTCTATTGATCAGTTAGACTAAATACAACTAGTTCAACTAAGTCAAACTGAACACAACTCCATTAACTGCCCATTCAACTCCACCAAAACTCAATCAATGAAGTTCTAACTGAAGTCCTTCATGAAATAGATCAAGTAACCCATAAGAACCATGTAATTCCTTTTGGTAGCTGCATGTGCCACATCCGTAGCTCGAACTGAAGTGCTGCAAGAGAATAAGATAATGTTTATAGTCCAAATATTATTAAGAGCTAATAATATTTGACTGTTCTACTTTTAGCCTGGCAGTCTAAAAATAGACTCCGCCCATATGTCTAAAAATAGAGGTCCATCTATTTTTACCAACATGACCAATCATCCACAAATAGCATCCTCCAACTCATAGATCATGATTCATATGTCTAAAAATAGACTTTGCGCCAAAAATAGCCTACGGGACCACCTAGTGAAGGCGACTTCTTTCCACTAAGCTCCATCATCTTGTTGCATTTTCAACACTCCCTCTCAACAAGATATGGATTATCAGCAACCCCTATCCTGTCTCGGTGGTACTCAAATTTTCTCCTGGTGAGCGCCTTCGTCAAGATATCAACATTCTGATCCTCCGTGGGAATATATGAAAGTAACATGACTCTCTACTGCACACAATCTCTGATATGATGGTACCTGATGTCAATGTGCTCCGTTGGGCTCCCTACCCAATACGTATCTGTGAAGCCAAATAGCTTGACCTCATCCTCCTAACTGTACCAAGATCCATATCTCGATGTGCCTCTGTTGAGCCTGCACACATGCGACTCGGTCCACTTTCTCCAACAACACATGGAACAAAAACACTCCCAACTGACCTATCTGTTGGGCTAGGAACATACTCTGATGCTAAAGCTCTACCTGTTGCTGACAAGTGCTCCCTCTCTGACATCTACGCTACTGCAACATCTCCATGCATCTCGCACCATTGCACACCTCTTTGTGCCACCTAGCACTGTGCAAAACACTTGTGCCTCTCGCATTGTTGCAGCCTGCTAGCTATGAACTATCCTGGGATTCCCTGCACTGTCGCTCTCTCTGCCTCTGTCTTCCAGCATCGCGATCGACACCAAGTTTCTCTTTAGTCCTGGTACATACTTGACATCAGTCAAGGTAATTCAAAATCCATGCTCCCTCTGAAAAATAACAGTGCCTACACCTGAGACACTATACTTCTCATCATTACCCAACGCTATGAATATCTAGAGATCTTTCTCCTCCAAAGTACTAAACAAAATTTTGTCGCCGAACATGTGGAAAGAAGCTCCACTATCAAGAAACCAACCACTTCCCATCATGGATGAAACCATGCATGCGAAGAGTGTGAAATCCAACTCAAACTGTGAAGCAAGTGCCTCACCTTTAAATCCTTCCTCGGATCCCTTCTTGGATTTCCTCTATGGGCAATTTGCAGCATAATGGCCCACCTCATGACAACGAAAGCATCACACTTTCAATTTGGCAACCTTCTTCCCATCATTGGAAGAACTAGATTCAAAAAGAGAAACCTTCTCCTTGCCCTTCTTCGCCTTACTCACTAAGGCACATTTCTCCTCATCATGCATAGATGAACAACTGTCTCTGGTGCTTCGTCTGATCTCCTCCTGCATCAAATCTGACCATAGTCGTTCCCAATTTGGCAGTTTCTCCCCTTCCATTCACCGAGTCCCGGTAGCTATGCCAGCTCTTAGGAAGGCCAAGGAGTGCTAGACTCACCATATCCTCATCATCAACAGTCACCCCCACACTTCCCAGTTCATCCCGGCATTGGATGAACTTTGTGCGATACTCGGGCATACTGTCTCCATTCTCACACTTAATGTTTCTGAGTTTTATCCTTGAGCGCCATTCCACGATATCAAAACTCAAGTGCTTCTGATCTAAAATTTGTGAGAACAAATTATTTCTCGTATAGAGATTGACTGTATGGGCATTCACCAGATATATCACCTTCCAAAAGAAGGATGAATCCAGAGGCTCCCTGGCCTGATTATAGACTTTGCCTCAATAAATAAAATGTAAGCACTTTCTGAATAATAGATCCGATGATCAACTACGCTTTGATATCATGTAGAACCTATTCTACAAATCAGAGAGCTCCGATACCATGTAGAAATTTTGAATAATAGGACACTTATTCACAGATATTATCCTGATTATACACTATTTTCAAAATCATGCATAATACATAACCTCCTCTATGTCGATCATCAATTTACCAGTATTAAGAAACATTCACATGCGCACATTGAAGCATCAATCACACATATCCACACAGTATGTACCCAGGGAAAGCATAAAGCTGAAAACCCCCAACTATTTGTATATTATATTGATTGAGAACCTGTAACAATACATAGAACAATACTCCTCACAAGTACTCAGTACTATCTCCACATGTTACACACAAACTAGCTCACATCTGAAACAATCCCTGGCTCAAATCATCTACACTGCTTGCCTGACTCCACTGCGCAATCCTACATAGGGAATATTGTTGAATGAATGATCCAAATTCATATTTCCCTTGGATATACCACGCAATCCTCATTGGAAATACTCAATCCATGCATGTGCAAATCATATGCACAACTATAGTCACAACTAACAGTTGTCTTGCCCTTTCACTCACCTCTAACACTTGTCTCCACTGAACTGTTCATGCACTGAGTTAACTGATGTATTCTTTAGTTGATTTATGAGTTAATAATTAGTGAATTAATTAATAATTAATTCACACCACTGATCACTTATTCTATTGATTAGTTAGACTAAATACAACTAGTTCAACTAAGTCAAACTAAACACAACTCCATTAACTGCTCATTCAACTCCACCAAAACTCAATCACTGAAGTTCTAACTGAAGTCCTTCATGCAATAGCTCAAGTAACCCATAAGAACCACATATTTCTTTCTGGCAGCTACATGTACCACATCTATAGGTTGAACTAAAGTGCTCCAAGAGAATAAGATAATGTTTATAGTCCAAATATCATTAAGAGCTAATAATATTCGACTATTCTATTTTTAGCCTGGCAGTCTAAAAATAGACTCCACCCATATGTCTAAAAATAGAGGTCCATATATTTTTACCAACATGACCAATCATCCACAAATCGGATCCTGCAACTCATAGACCATGATCCATATGTCTAAAAATAGACTTTGTGCCAAAAATAGCCTATGGGACCACTTAGTGAAGGCAAGCTCTTTGCACTAAGCTCCATCATCTTGTTGCATTTCAACATTACCCACTTCCTTCACCTCTGTCACAAAATTCCTGAACGGTTTGTGGACCTTGACTTCATGAGACAAGAGCAGAAATGCCTAGTTCATGTTTCCTAACATGGTGAACCTCCTAATTTCCCTTCTCCCTCGCCTCTTGCGGACCGTGAGGCCCCACAGTTTGTAGAGGAGGAGCCCAACACACCGTTTGTGCCTTGTCCTCCTCCCATTCTGTTCTCAAAGCATGTGCCCCCTCGTAGTGGTTGAAAAGCTAGGAAATATGTGCAGCCGGTACACCCTCAAAGCGGTCAGAAAGTAGAGAAATCTGCGTAGCATGTTCCCAACCCATCTTCTCATTTGTCTCCCGCTCCGACAGAGGAAATTTGAGAATGGCTCAGAACACATATGACAAAAAATCATTCCTCCATTCTGCAAGATGACATCACCATCCATAATGCAAGTCTCGAGTCTAATCTACATCTCTGGCATCCTCCATCGTTTACAAGCCCTGACTCCTTGTACCATGACTCGCTTGAATAATTCTCTTCACTAGCTAGTTGCATGCACTCTCTTGATTCTCAAGTTTTTGTCTCAAATTATGGTAATGTGTAAGGCAGTCTCATTATATAGGTAGAGGAGTAGGAAGGTGAAGACACAATCAATTCCTCTTGTATGCCTCAAAATGGCTCACATCAAAACATTGAGCTTCCATTCTGATCAATTCTCAATCTGTGAATCTTAGTGGAACATCATCGCTCCTCCTCCTCCTCTGTGATCAACTTCCAGTCTTGGGATGTCATCACTCCTATGCTTATGTATGTTATGATATGCCCAGGCACATCATGTGATTTGTTGTTCTCTCATGTACACTCTAACTTAGATCTAGAATGTGTGCTGGTCAAAGCAGGAATCCATATCGAAACTTCATTTGCACCTCACTTTCATGTGTGTCCTATCATTCACAGTGGAGCTACATGAGCTAGAGATACTCCTTGTTATCTTGTTTTATCATCTGATGAGCTATCTCCTCGATCGACATAAGGCAGTGAGGATATCCATGATGAAAACAGTCTCAACACACAGGTCTCTTCCCACTCGTCATCATATTCTATGTCTCATGAAGACAAACCATTAAGTCAGCTTGTTGAAGTTGAAGATTTTGATTAAGCCTGTGACATAGATGGCCGCAATCCTAAGAGTAGTTTTGAAATCATCAACAACATCCATATTTAAGCCATACATGATTTGGTTCACATCTCAAAATGCAAATTTTCAATTCTAGAAAGTTCCATGACATTCTAGGGAGTCAAGGCACTTCAACATCTGTTGATGGTTATGTCAGGACCTCACCACTCTGGTATGCCCCTCGAACCAAATCAAATCTGGTTTCTCACCCACAATCCATCTATCTACATGGTTTTACTCGATGTGGACCCTTGTGTAAAGAATGTTTACTATTCCGGGTGTGATATTTCAAAATTTCAAATTTTCACTAATGGCTGAATCCACGAGTTTGTTAGAGCATGTCTGTCTTCATGCACCTCTCTTACATCCAATACAAGTTGGGAGTGTCCATCCCTCATGAAATCATGGAACTGTAAAGTTAATCATATCAAAGGCTATCTTTGTCTAGAATCATACTTATCGAATGTTCTCACTCGTAATCATCTCCTTGGTCTTCTTGCGAATTTTGCATGTCAAATATTCCCACTCATCACGCAAGAAATCTCCCTATGTGATGAAGAGCACACAACCTATCATGCAAATCAAGTTACTCTCATTGCACCACACCCAAAATAGCTTCACACATTCAAAGTGCCGACATCGTTTCTAGATCGTTGTGATGACCATGATTCCTGCACAAATTTTCACCAGTGATAGGTGGGTGTTCTGTAATATCTAGCGTACAACGAACTTGGTTCCGTCATTTAGAGCATTTGCATGATTGCTTAATTTTTTTTTATGTTCATGTCAAAGTGGGAATCAGGCATCTCAACCAACTACTTTGATCTTTCTTCTATCTTGGGTGGTTGTCATGTAATTTGTCATTTTTCCAATAGTACATCCAATGATAGTCACTTCATGCATTATGATCTTCACCATGTAACATCTTTCTCCTCATACTTCTGTCAAGAAGGCGACGAACTTTGGTCTGTGCTGATGGATATGGCAAGTTCTCACTATCTTGACATGACCAACGAGAATGATCAAATCTATCTATGTGTACCAAATTCACATCTTGATCCCATCTCTTGAATCAGGAACCCACCTTCTCAAAGATCATGAGTCTTTCAAAACACCCATCACGAATTTTATGATCCAATCATTGAATTGTTTGAACAATATTACTTGGTGAGTCATGTTGCAGGTAACAAGATTTAGTGCTTCCTCGCACTCGCTAAGAAAATTGGTGCAGAAGATCACACACTCACAAGAGGTATCTGAGGTTTGTTGAAAAATGGTAGTCACTAGAGAGGTAAGCATGTGTGTTGGGTGGTTGTGACACATATTTCTACCCACGGGCAAGACCTTCTCTCTCATGTTTTTCAAGTTTTTGTATTTTCTATTGCACACTATTTTTTATCTGTCTTAATCACTTTTATATTTTTGGTTGCAGGCCACGTACGCCTATTGTGGCTTCACTGGAAATTTCATTTCACGTAACCCCAACAATTTAGCATAGGAGTAGGAGTATTGTTTGCGTTCTTGCTTGTCTTTTCTTTCTGGGTTGCATGTTTTTTTGCTTGTTGACATGATATAGGTTTGTTTTCTTGCTCACTTTGCTTGCTTGTTGTCTTTTCACTTCGCTTTACTATTTTTTCTTTGCTTTGTTGCATTTTCTTAATACCATGCTATTTTTGGTTTTGTCAGTAAGTGTTTCCCTCTACTAAGTTATGGCTTTTGAATGAGTATGTGGCTGAGATCCAAAGAGTTTTGTGCCACTGCAAAACTTGGCTAGCCTTGTGTCCATATTCTCTCTACTTGGTTAAACCTTTAGTTGATGAAGTCTTGACAGAAAATATGAGTCATTTGTAAGGGAAACTTTGGTCCAACCATGAATCCGTGTCCACACTAGGAAACCCCATGCCTGTACTTAGCCTTCTACTCTATCTGTTCAAACTCATCCAACTATTAGAAACAAAGAAGGGGAAAATATACATGAGCAAACCTATGTCAGAGGTCTTACATGCTTCTCTAAAGGAACAACTTCTTCTGCTCTCAATAATTCAGGATCCCTCTTCCACGCCAAAAATAAATAAGTGTGTATGCACTGTCCTCTTTAAAAATACAAAGGAGAAATAAGAGAAAGGCTTCTTGTGTAGAGAGACAAAGCATGAAACTCCACCAGGGTACTAACCAAGATCGTAGGCAGTGGAGAAATGCATGTATTCCTACGTGACTTGTAGGGGTACTATCCACGCTCACAGAAGTGGAGAAACACTAGAGATGAAAACTTATACTCTGAAATTTTTTAACTCACGAGCCAAACTACCCTTCTCCATTTCAAAGCACTATGATCAAGCTAAGAATTGTTGTTATTTTGATTGAGTTGGTGAAATAGAAACCATGTTCATTAATGGGTACGTGGGGAAGCCGAAGTAACCCGCACAAAGATTCAAGGTTCCTTGAAAGACCAAGGTCCTATGTGTGGCCAAGTGTTGTAATGGCTACAATACCCTCCAAAATTTTGGCCTGCATCCAATGTTAAAGCCTTCCTTTGGTTTTTCCTTGATGTTTGCAAGCACCCGAGCTCATCCCGTGAGCTTGTGTTGAGTCTTTGCACGCTCTTCGCTTGACCATTCAACTAACATATTTTCGCATGTTGGTCATAATGTCATGATTGCAGTCATGTTCTGGTCATGCACAAGGTATGCCTTCATGTGTACAAATTTGTTTCTACTATGTGAACATCTCTCATACTCAAACATGAAGTTGTATGCATTGTTGCACAAGCGTCGTCGCAGTCGTTCAACGATCTATCACAAGTGTCGCACTTGTCGCTCACACCGTCGGTCAATCAGACTAAGTGTATGTTTTCTTGTTGGTTCGAGTTGTCTTTTCATCAAGTCATGTTGAGTGCATGTTTGCAATATCATGCATGTACAAAGTCACTCGTTCACACACTTGGTCATTTTGTTGAAGCTCTGTCCACCGGAACACCCTCAAACAGCCGGACATCTACCAAGATGCATTATGCAGTTTCAGCTCTCAGTGATTATGTACTAATGTCAATAATTGCACAGAACTTTAGGTTGTCTCCTAGGAAGTCTGCACTATGCAACCCTGAAATCGACTCAAATGATTGTCACCCAAAATAGCACAAAATTTTCCTAGCAAGCCATTTCAATCTGCGCTGCCCACAAGCACATCAACTGAGCCTCTAGATGGTCAACCAAAGAGTTTGACTGGGTAGTGACCCCAAGACTCACTCCCCCAAAAAAATTGTGCAAAATATAAAAAACTTTCCCACTCCGCTGACTGAAGAAACTGTGCAGACATGACAGATAGACACCCTGTGTCGGTCACAGTCTCCCTTAAAAAATTGCTTAGCCTTTCTAACTAGTTACCTAAATAGCTGGCCTGCTGCTCGATGGGAAAACTGTACAGTTTTCATGAGCAGTCACCCAGCTGCCTAACATGCTGCTCATCTCATAAAATGCACAAGTATGTCTAGCAGGCCAGCCACCCAGCATTGTGCAGTTTTTTCCAGCAGCACTCACATAGCCTACTGCTAGCTCCCCAGAAAAATTGCACATTTTTTGCTAGCAGCACTCTTGTAGCCCGCTACCGGCACCCAATAGAAATGGTATAGTTTTTGCTGCCGATCCCCCTCTGCTGCTTGCACTGCCTCCCTGAAAAAATTGCACTACTCTTCCCTCCACCCGAGCCAAATCCCATGGATAGTCACTGCTGGTCCGGATTATCCATCTCAGTCTCCTAGTGACCTCTGTGAAATTTTCACTGGCAGTGCCTAGAGCTCACATCCCAACTTGAAATCCACCTTGCGCAGTTTCAGAGCCTTATTCTATCTCCCGGTCACGTGCATTCAAAAGCGAACGACAATGCATCATGGTAGACTAGGAGATTTCTGGATTTGATGTTGTCTCGTCATGAGTGATTGCATATATAGGTACATGGATGAGACATGACATGAGGAAGAATGAGATGAATAAGGAGAGCATGTGAGGAGATTTGTTCGCGAATGGATGAAGGAGGAATGCATGTGAGGAGATTTGTTTGAGAATAGACAAATGAGGAATATATGTGAGGAGATTTGATCACGAACGAATGAACACATGAAGCATTCCAAAGTATAAGCAAAGGAGCTATGTGCACATGCAACATCAAGAAAACACCAAGAACATCAAAGGCTCCACACACCATGCCATGCGGAGGTGAAGCTATGATACACCAAGAGGACATTCATCACTCACCAGCACTGTAGCTCGACATGCACACCAACAGTAGCATGAACACACTAGATCTGTCGTGTTGAGTAATGTCATGAGTCATCTCATCCACATCACTACTGTGGGCCACACCATTGTAATCAAGGTAATGTAACGTGTAAGTCCAAGAGAAACACATGTAATCTGAAGAGTCATGTAAAGTTGAAGATTCATGTAAGTCAAACAGTCTTGAGGGAAGTTGAACAGTCACTAGGGCCAGTTTTACCCTTTGGCTATAAATACCCCTTATTTTTAGATGCAAAGGACTTTTCACCTTGGTTGCTCCCACATAGCCTTAAGAGTCTGTAACATTTTCTTTAAGGAGCAAGAATTGGCTCCAACGCCCAGCTATTGGGGTTAGTGATGTAATGGTGTACCGATGTGTCTTGGAATTTTCACTTAATTCAAAAACCTATTAATAGGGCAGCAGTTTTTCACACATGTATTGTATTCTTTTGTATAAATATTCTTTGGACGCTTGTAATGCATGTTTCTTTAACTTGTATTAAGACAATTGAACTATTTCGGTTGCTTTAGTACATATTATATTGTAAATGTGTTGTATCATTTGTTAATGTTGTCTCATCCATTTGGGATATCCTGCCAGACATTTGGCATATTCATTATTGTAAACTTGTTATATCTCCTCGCACTCGTGTGGATTATTTCATTGGGTGTTGTACGTTCTATCTATTCACCTTATGTTTGTGACTGCCACATCTATGTGGACTACTCCTCCAGAAGTTGTGCATGTCCTATTGTGTTGTGTGTCTCAAGCATACTTGGGACTATTCCCTTTCAACCTGAAACTCACTTCCACCCTCTCCCTCTGTAGTGAAATAACTCTAACACAAGCTGCACCAAGCATTCACCAGGCATGCAAACTTCCTTGTTCGAAGACAAAGAAAACCACTCTCATGTGCTGACAAGAAAGAGCTAAGGCATA
>APFE030955159.1:0-20486 GCA_000404065.3 Pinus taeda
CCTCGTGCGTGCGATTTTTAGTTTTGATGGAAACGTTTCCAGAGTTCACCAACCCAGGAATCCCCTCTGAAAGGAATCTTGGTCATTTTCCTCCTTTTGGGAATGTTGGTGCTCCTTACATGGCAACGTTGTCCCTTCCTCGGTTAACTGTTGGGTTGCCTGTTTGGTTGTTCTCAACCTATGTGGTCCCTAATGTCTTAACTACTCGTCAATCAGTTCCTCCACCCAAACAACATCATGTTGATTCCAAGGTGGACCTCTCCCCTTCTTCACCTGTTTCTATGTCCTCATCTTTTACTTCGCCTAGTGAAAGTTTGGATTCAAGTAACCAGGTGGCTAAGAAGAAGAAGAAGAAGACGAAGAAGAAGAAGTCTCCTAAGTGAGAGGCTAAAAGTGCTGCTTTTGCCCCGAGTGCATCTCAGGTCGGAACTCCTTCTGCTCCTCCGCGGAAGGTTAATTTTCCTTGTAAATTGTGCAAGGGAGACCATCTTCTTCGTGATTGTCCTGGAATTCCTAGGATCTTAGATGTATGGTCTCACAATCTAGCCTGCCCCTCATCGACCTCTAAATCTCATGGTGATGCTACCCTATCAACTGGAAATGGTAAGAAGAACAGGAAGATTCGATTCCCCTGTAAGCTATGTGAAGGAAGCCATCTCCTTCACCTTTGACCACTCATGAATAAAGCTTCCGCTGCTTTGGAAAGTGTTACAGCTTCTTCACCCCAACTCCCCATTGGTTATCAGAGGCTCTCTTTAGATCCTCTCCCTGTCGACAAAGAGATTAATTTAGATCCTTCTCTTTTCCATCCTCTGCTTTCCGAACCTGGCTGCACGAAGCCGGTTTGAGACCAATCATTGGCCAGAGAGAGTGTCAACCTGGGTTCACCACCTGTTGATCACTCTGTTTCGGAAGAGAATCATGCTCATGTTATTCTTGTCTCGTCAGATTCTCCTGAGTCTGAAAACGACTCTCCTATCCCGGCTAATCCTGAGAGTCCTTCTTCGGAGCAGGGGGGTAATCATACAATTCCCCCACCAAGTAGTTCAGTCGTTTCCTTCGACTGGAGTCACCTGATTGCTTTCTACCTTCCATCCCATGTGCCTTTCCAGATTACAGTACATGCCTATGATAAGGCAGTACCCGGCACTGTCTTGGATGAGGGTGCATCTGTCAGTCTTATGCCTTCCACTACTTGGCAAGCTTTTGGCTCCCCACAACTTGTGCCGGTCGCACAGAATCTAATGGCGTTTGACGAAGGAACCAATTAACCATTAGGGATACTTCCAAAGTTCCCTATTACTTTGGGAGGCAAAACCGTCTGTATCGATGTACTGGTTACCCAAGGTGCTTTAGATTTCAGTCTTCTCCTTGGTCGTGACTATGTTTATACCATGGGGGCCCTTGTCTCTTCACTTTTTCATGTGGTTTTCTTCCCACACAATGGAAGAATCATTACTATCGATCAATTATCATTCTTAAGTCCCTCGGTGCCTCATGCGCAGTTTTCATCCCCTCCTGGTTTTTATCCACCAGTTGAATCTGCCCCACCGCAGGTCAACTACGTGGCTACTTATCTCGTGCTTGTATCTAGTGATGCTGCCATCATGCATAGTGTCTTGGGGGCATTGGGTCCTGACTTCCAAGATGTTGTCCTTCCACCAGGAGTGGCACTCTTGGAAGGCATGACTTCTTGTTCATTATGATGACGTTCGTGACAGAGCACAGTTCGCTTTCCTATGTCAAGCTCCTTAAAAAATGAAACTAGGTCTGGTCGGAGCATGGTTTGCTTTCCCATGTCGAGCTCCTTAAAAAATGAAACTGGGTATGGTCAGAGCATAGTTCCTTTCCTTTGTCAAGATCCTTAACAAATGAAACTAGGTGTCATGAGGATAGTTCTTCTTAGTGTGTCAACCTCGTTAAAATAATGAAACATGTGCGTGTTCAATTCGAGTGCGATCGACATATTGTCAACCTTCACTCCATTTTCAATGGACTAAAGCTTGGGGGCCATGTACCTCGAATTGAGACACCATGTTGGGGGCATGCCCGTTTCCCTTGTTTTCCAAGCATAGTTTGCATGTGTGTGCTTTTAAGCTTGCATAAAAAAAAAATTCATTTCCAAGCATAGTTTGCATATGTGTTGTCATGTGTGCTTTTAAGCTTGTGTAAAAATAAAATATGTGATTGAATACATTTCGCATTGGGTCATTTGTTATGCAACTGATACATTAGATTACATTTGTATTAGACATCTGCATGGCATATAAAAACATCATCACATGTAAAAGATCCAACCATAAACATATGTATATATATGTGTGTTGAAATGTTTGCACAGTGTGCATCACATAGGTCAAAAAATATACATGTTCGTCTTAATACATCCGGAGACAACATGTCTCTCAGAAAATATGCTTGAAAATAAACCCTAGGCATCTAATCCCTATGGTGCTCATGATATCATGTCACCACATGCACTAGGCGTCTCAGAAGACGGTGGATGCGACTAGGCACTCCCACTGTGTGTCTCTAGTACGCCAATGGGACATCTGCCAGCCGGGCATAGTCTAGAATCCCCCGGGTGATCCCCTTGAGGTTCTGGATCAGTTCTCCTCCCTCAGTACCCTCTTCCTGAGGGTCAGCTGCAAGCTGGTTTCTCCGAAAGATAGGAGACATGCCGGCTGGTCTCTCTGGGCCAACATCTACATACACATATGATTGTTGTTAGAACGAGCATGTATTAACAAAAAAATCATAAAACATAAAATCAAAAAGAGTTCATACCCAGCTCTTCGTCCCACTCATCTCCCTCTAGCAGTGGGAGATCTGGATCACCTGTGAAGTTAGTCCCTACAAACGGCCAATCTTCAACCACGATCACCTGACGACGTAGCCACCCAAAAAACTCTGGCCTCCAGGACATCTGTTGGCCTCCTCCCCCTCTGGGCATCAATGCTACCCAGTGAGCCATTCTTGAATCTCATGGCACTGGATCAACTACAATGGCCCCTTGGCCTTGGAAGATTGGTAATTGTTCCAGAATGAATGATACCAAGATAGAACCATAGCCAAACTATTTCAGTTTGCCTCGCTTACATTTCGTAAGCTATCTTTTCATGTTTGCAGTCACTACTATGGCCCAATCAAAAATAGTGGGATTCATACACTCTGTGGCCAATAAGAGCTGATTTTTGGTCGCCTCGTGCGGTGCCTGCACCCCTACAGCCCGCATGATGGTAAATATCACCACCTTGAGTGTTAGATCCCGGATGGTGGCAATATCCACCTTTGCACTCCCAGATCCGAATTGTGCCCCTGGGCACACTCGTTCCATCACCTCGCCCATCTTCTCACCAGATGGTCTGCTCCCTATCAATATGGGCACCAGACCTCTGTGTGACAATCTCGTGATGAACTAGATGTCAAAAACATCTAGTTCTAATACTTGGTCTCACAATCGGAGCACTTGCTCATTCTCATCCCAAAGATTGATCAAGTATTGTAAGAGCTCAGTTTGAGCTTGTAAGTAAGAGGCTAGGAAGAACTTTTTCAATCCACAATTCCTAAGGGCATCCATGCAAACTTTATCTTCCATGGCCAACTCATCCACTCTTTTGTGCTCCCTCTCCTTCCATTCGATCACCATTTTTCTCAGTTTCCTGCATCCACATGGTCAAAAAACCCTTGATTAGATCTCTGGTAGGCTCAAAATGCGTTCAAATCATTTGCAAATTTGAAATTTAAAGGGAAAAATTCGTTTCGGCCGTTGGCGCGAGCCTTTTGCGTATAAAGGCCCATTGGCGCAGGTCTGTGCCCGATACCCGCGCCAATGGGCACGACCCTAATTTTTTCAAATCCTTCCATAGAAACCTAATGAGTAAAAGAAAACTATTAAAAGATGGATTGAAATGGAGTGCTAGGAAGCGCCTCTTACTTGGAACTGACGGAGCTCTAAATGGTAGCACGGATCTGTCATAATCGTTGCCTGAAGTTCACACACCAAATGGACCACTGCTGTTCTTCTGTGAGGTAAAAAGCAAAAAGTAATTTTGTTTTTACCATTTTGACATATTTATAGCTTTTTCAACTCAAAATAGGTTTTAAAAGTTATTTTTTTATGAATATTTTAATATATTTTTTGTTGAAAATGGGTTTTACACTTGCTTTTTGTGCAGCGACAGGATTTTTGCGACTTAGATGGTGAAACAAGTTATATTTTATACTTTTTCAGACTCGGTAAATACACAAAAAATTCATTCTGGAGTCATCTTTCAGCTCTTTTCTAACTCTCCAAATATGAAAAGAATGTCGAGTTATTCCTCTTGACTCGTTAAACGAAAATAAGAGGCAGTCGTCTTTAAACTCTTTTCCGACCGTGTAAAGACGAAAAGATCGTCGGGTCCTTGTCATTTCAGGCTCGCTAACGGTTACGAAATGACGTGATTTTGGTCGCTTTTTTACTTTTTTAGGTCAAAGTCACTAATCATGAAAAGTACTCTTCGATGGTAATGGCCAAGCGATTCTTTCAAGGATTGTTTTATACTTTTTCGGGCTCGAGAGACACAACTTTATGAAAAAGGACACCCCTGGA
The DNA here is from genome assembly GCA_000404065.3 of Pinus taeda. Classification (NCBI taxonomy): domain Eukaryota; kingdom Viridiplantae; phylum Streptophyta; class Pinopsida; order Pinales; family Pinaceae; genus Pinus; species Pinus taeda. Next base: position 4,595 of record APFE030955159.1, read on the forward strand.
GTTTACTTTTCTGCTGTCTTTTCAAACTCTCTAAACATGAAAAGACGTTGAGTTCTCCCTTTGTCAGACTCGTTAAAACTTGATGACATTGGATTCCATTGCAATGATGCTTTACAAACATATGCTATCCCCGTCAAGATTGTTAATAAAACTAATTGGGGTACTCGCCAAAAATGGTGGGGAAAATTGAACCAGAATCATTGTCGTGCCGACAGTATGTCTCTCTTGAGCATGGCACTTGTCTACATTCGTGTCTGGGTGGGGACATCTCATCTCGTTTTTCACTTGCCTCCATGGGTTTTGGTGATCCTGTTTGATCTCTCATTTGCTCTTTGCCTTGTCACCATGACCTTTGATCGATTGATGTCAAATACTGCCAAGTCCACTGTCATGCCAGCCGATATGTTCAAGAAAAGTTGACCTTTGCAAAATATCAACCTCCCTCTGATAACTCATATAATCCTGATTCACAAAAGCATTATCTTCCTCTGTCTCACATTGATGATGTGGGAAACACTATGGCCCACCTTCGGTCAAGGTCACTTCCTATCGACTTCATTTCATTATCCAGGAAGCTGATCTAGAGACTCCCTTCTGGTGCCTTGGAGCTTGCATGCCTCAATGGTAGGTTCTTCGCATTCGACGTGAGGTTTTCATCATTGACCTCCAATCGAATGATTCTACGGATGTTCGACGCTGACTCACTGATTCGCACGTCGTAGATTGTACCTATAGTAACTTGAGGGCCATTGTCATTATTGGTGGTACCTCTCATGTTTGTTAATAGTTTTCATCATTGGTTGGTAATCAGATGATGTTCCTGCATGTTCGACTTCGACTCCTATATTCGCATGCCTGAACTTGTACTTTGTTCGGATCGAGATGGAGCGCAAGACCCTAGATTTTGTCTGTTGGGATCTAGGCTACGATTTTGTGGATTGTTATGATTATTACATGACTCATTCACTGGATGGTTGCGACCATGCCTGAGTCTATTTATCGATCCTCACTGGATGACTGTGCCCATACCTTGGATCTAGATTATTGTGCACTCTACTATGGATGGCTACGCCCATACCACATGTATCATGTATTTGAGATATCAGTTGTACTTCTCCATGTAGGTTTTCCAGCAGTAGTGTTTTTGGTTGGACATGTTCTCGTAAAGCATTTCACCCTCTCTCTCTCTCGGGCCTCATGCTTTAGGGGGCATCTGTTACACAACGATTTGTCACCGTCCCTCCTACCCCTCTCCCGTATCTTGGAGGACTCATTCTGGGACCTATGAGAAGTGACATGGCCTACAAACACTTGCATCACATTCCCCTGAACATGAGCTTTATTTGCCCTGAAGACATCTCCTGCTAAAAAACCCTAAAAATAGCTCTTTTTCCATTGGCATGGTTCCATAGTGCAGCCTCGCGCCAAGGGGGCAAATCCTCCAAAGAGGGCATGCTAGTTGGTGCTTTGTCATAGAGTCGCACCCGCGCCAACCATAATCAGAGTTGTTTTTTAACAAACAAATGGCAGAAGTTTCGTGCTAACAAATTCCTGGACTGCTATCTATCTTGAGTTGGGTGGTTTGGCTACGGATTTCCATAGAGAGGAAGTGGTTTTCCACCTCTCATGGAAGCTTCCTTGATGATATGGCCAATCCCATGATTGTTGTGGATGATCCCAACTCCCCTTCCTCCATCTATAAAAGCTTGTCCATTTTCCTTGGCAAGCTAGTTCCAGAGTTCTAAAGATTGAGAATTGTCAAGTTTCCAAGAGCTTCATGCTGCAAGAGCCTTCTTGATTCCCATAAGGCCAAATCCAAGCAAGGAGATGATTGTCCAAGATCCAAAGAGAGAGAGGCTTGTCCTTACTCCCAACAAACTTTGCGAGATATGTGCTGCTGACTACCTGGTCAAAGGAGAATCTGGCGTCAAAACTTTGGTTGTATTCTTCTTTGATTAATTATTAATGAACGACTATTGGTTATGGTTCCACTCTTGTTTTTATTTGTGATGATGATGATTTATATCCTTTCTGACTGATATATAGTTTCATATGCTGGATTTTATGCATGTGTTTGTGTCGTTTCTTGTATGTACAGGTGTCGATTCACGGAGATCATGATGATTGTGATCTGTCGGAGCAAAGGAACGAGAGCACAACCTCTTCTACAAACAATAACGTTGGAATCTAGGTAGGCCTTCATCACTGGTCTGTTAATTTGCAATTAGGAACTTTCACTATAGTGTTTGATGATTGTTGCTAGACCCGATCTGGGCTAGTATGGATCGCCTCTGTCCGTAGAGGGGATTTACCTCTTCAACATTGTGTATGCCCTTTTTATATATGATGACTAGATGAAACTGTTGTAGGAAACCCATCCACCTATAGTGTCTTGCTTGTTTCAATTTAGTTTGTGAGTGCAAATATTGAAGTTGTTGGGTTGATGGGGACTGACCCAGGTTCAGAAATATTTAGCCAAACAAATCCCGAAACTACTAGCCCATTCGGCAACAGTCAGTAGAGCGTAGATTGAGGTCTCACTCGAGGTAGTATGGGAGGGTGCTGGAACTAGGCTTCCACACCCTAAGGATGTCTTGATGAAGTCTGGAAAGTTTGCAAATTGATCCCTCACACTGCGCTACTTCCGTGCAGCCATCGGTTCAAAGCAACTACCTTCGCGCGGCTTGGAGGCCGAGCGCGAATGCCCTTTTTTGTGCTTAGTATTATTATGGATCTTGAATTAATTTAAGTAGGCACAATACTTTCAGTTACCATTTAACATAAACAGACATGCACACAATCATAAATTGTAAACAAATGTATAAGTAGAAATAGAGCAACAGATATGTGATATTCCAAAACCAACTTATCTTTATTAATGCTTTTTCTAGTTACAATCCACTTCCTACCCTGCACACATAGCTACAGGGGTTTGCGCACATAGCTGCAAACTCTACTAGGCCTCTACACACACAACTGCAGAGCCTCTCTTACTACAACCCAAAACTCAGACTTACAGACTCAGATCCAATACCGTATTCAGAAAACCATAATCCTTAGATCACTCAAAAACTGCCTTCTACACTTAGAGCCTTGCTCTATTTATACATTCCCATGGTAAGTGGACCATGGGTAGGCCGACACCTTTATTACATTACATTAATCGAAGAGGAATAACCCCTTGGCTTGACTCATTATCATTCACGCTCTGCACACTTCGCGAAGCTTTTACAATACCATTACCCAAAATTGTGGGCTTTAGGCCCCAAAACCATTACGTGGGGGATTCTCTACCCAACAAACCCCCAACGTAAACATCGTGACTTGTCTCGAGTCACTTGGCTGGTGCAGAAATTTTCGTGCGAAGGTCATCAAGTAATTTTTGCACTTCACTTATATCCGCAGCACATTCTTCCGTTGTCTGATGTACTCGTTGTGCATGTAGTTCCGATGTTTCACTATCAGGTGCAAGTCCTTGCCTAATTACATATACACCCTGCATGTGTGCCAGCTTTCCTTTGATCTTGGCGGTGACTGTGAATGCTTCCTCGAGCCAAGACTGAATACGTTCTTTAAGCACTGCTTCTTTTTGATGTGCAGTGTCCACCTGGACCTTTAGAGCTTGTGCCTCCCGCATCTTGGTCAGTCGATGAGTAAGGAAAACCATCTACACGGTCCCTTGGACATTGTTATAAGCCTGCTGTAGCTCTCGCGCTTTTTTCTCTAACCACTGGAGGGTTGAGTCTTCCTATAGTGAAGTGAGGGTGACGAGTGACTGATCTAGCAAGCCAATGCAGTCCTGGATGGTGCGCTCTATTTCTTCCAACCCTACTTGAATGGCATGGTTTCATTGTTCTTTGACCTCCAGCGGTGTAGCGGGCTGCACCTTTTGCCTCAGCTCTACAATCTGCAAGTTGAGGTCCAATGGGATCCTTGTTGCTTCCTCCTTCGCCTCGTGGAACCTACTAGCCAATTTGTGGATCCGTATGCCTACTGCAATCTCGAGCTCGAGGACATGACGACATGCTTCCTTGATGATTTGCTCCAACTGCCGAGTCTACGCTACTACTTCATCATGTTGGAGGCTCAGCTACTCAACTTGATTCATTGTTCACTGAGCATCTGTACTGTGCGCCCTTCCCTAGCGTGGAGCTTTTTCATCACTCCATCCTGTATCTGGTATAATATTTCTTGTGGGAGGGTAGCCAAGTTTAATCTGAGTCCCTTGAGCCATCCTATAGTGGCTCTATCCTCCACGTTGTCTGCTTTCAGTGCTCGTTTTGGCAGTGCGACAGTGTTAGCCATTTTGGCCCGCAGCAACTGCTCAGTTGCTGATGTACCCGTAGCCCCATAGGCGGCTACCATTCCCTGTTGTGGAGACCGCACCTGAAGTTCCTAAAGTTGCATCCTGAGTGCCCCCAACACAATCTACTGGTCCATCATTACCTCCTGGAGTACCTCCTTGGTGACTTCGTGAACTATATCGCCGATGTCGTATAGGTCACCCTTGGTCAGTGTGATAGGCTCCTCATCCAACTTGGATGCCTTGGTCTTCTTTCATGGCCTTGTTCATTCTATTGTGTGTGGCCATTTTAAGTGTGTAGAGGTGGTGCTTGGGTCTGCACCTTTTGTCGTATCATCTGTCCCCTGCCCTATAGTCATGTTTGGGCCTCTTTCTTTTTCTGTCATAGTGGTCCCTCCTGCTGCTGTTTTTTTCGTAATGGCCTTCGCTGCCTCTTGGGATGCTTGTACCTCTTCATCTAGTTGTTCATTCCACCTCTATTGTGCTAGAAATTTGGAAGTAGCCTTCTGTTTTTGAATCTCCATTTCATGGCACACCACCACATCTGGTGCACGCCATTCTGGCGGCCATGTGTCAAGCATCGTGAAAACAGTGTCATCTATCATGATGAAGGGGAGCATGGTCCACTTCTGTTCTGGATCCTTCCGTGCCCTGATATACACATGGTGCATATCCGCTTTAAAGTTTGAAAAAATTTTCACACTGTCGTATACGGAGGTGGATAGGCATGGTTGGTTGTTGATCCATAGTCGTATACTCGCCTCCATCAGTATCCAGACTATCTTGGTTTCTTGGATTCTTGTAGCATCCTTTGTCACCCATAACGATGCATATTTTGCTGTCTCTGGCCAATATTGGTCAAGGGGAGGAAACTGGCTGTCCTCAAGCAATTCACCTATAACCAACAGGATGGATAAGAGCAACCACGCATAGTGGAAGGTCTTACCCTGCTCTTGGGTCTCCCTGTTGTTCATCAGGAACTCGTCGTGGAGGAACTGCACCCAATTGAACCGTACCCCTTTTGCGCATTGCTTGGTGAGCATGATGACCATTGCTCGTACCTCATTGCCCTGACATTTTCTCATCACCTTTCCTGCCAACAACTGGGTAGCAACGTGGACCCCTTTGTCCTGAATACTAGTGATAACATACCCTCTCTACTTTGTCTCCAACTTATGTTTCTTTTTCATGGCCTCTGCAATCGTCAAGTCTCCACCTGTGCCAACTATTTCTGCGGGGTCCCTTCCTTCACAGGGAAGCCGAGAAATCCTATGAATGAGATTCGTCATGATAGGAGTGGCTCTTCCAGCCATAAGTACCCATCGTGCATGAGGCAAAGCAGTTGCCTGATGACAAATATCGTTATTGGGGCCCAATGAAAATGTGGAATTGATAGGAGGGGGAGTAGCCCGGCCTCCTCCACCCCATGCAGCCATGTCTGCAGCTGCAATGTTGTAACGGCCCCCCTTCATGCTTTGTTCCATCAGCTCACTAGTTTCCAAATGAGGAAACTTCTCGCTATTTGCAAGCTCCCAATCTTCAAACTTCATAGTGGGAATGTGCCCCACAACTGCTCCTTCAAATAGAACCCCCTCGGGGAGGGACGGGGTGTTAAGTGTGCTTTTAACAGCATCCAAATCTTTAGGTACTTTTACCCTACATTTCTGTGGAGGGACATACTTGGGCCGTTTTGCCGCAGCATGTATTGGTTGGATGTTTTCTGCCATTTCTTCCTATGGTTCCATTTCTTTGACAAAGGTCGGATGATCCTCTTCCTCAACATCGCTCTCAATAGTAACTATTCTTCCCTCTTCTTCCATTGATAGTTTTCCCAACCGCAGATTTCGCGAAGACATATGGATTGGTCTTGCTACCTGTGGGTCCTTCTTGGGCCTCAACGTGCGGGGTAACTTAGGGATTTCTGTTGCATCCCATACCGGTAGCATAGGACTCTGCATGGCTCCCTTGGTTGTTGACATGATTTTGATTAGGGCTTCCTATGTATCCTTCGGCAATGCTTCAAACCATGGACTTGCTCATACGACCTCCTCATTCATCGGGTACCCATCCGCTTGACAACGCAACAACTTTTTTCGCAAAATGCCAGGGGTTGCTTGGCGGAGGGCCATCTGTGATTTATAGACCCATTGAATTTCAAATTTGATCATCCTTCCATATTCTAGCTCATTAATGCTATAGGGTTAGCCGATCATTTTAAATCTAATTCTAACTTTATGTCTTAAATGCGCATCGCCCACTCCTTTTCTCCTTAACTCGGATGCCTTGTCATGAACAGTGACGCCAACGGTCACTTCCCTGTTTATCCACGTGGTAGTTTAGCCCCTCCTGTGTGTCTATGACCCTTGTGATATACCGCCCTTGTGTGCACCCTTGTGGTTGCACAGCCTCCTAACAGACTTTTTTGCAGTCCCGCACTCTCTTTCAACTATCTAGAGCACTGAGACTGTCTTATTTTCGGCTAGTCAAGTGGTCACACCCCCTTGGTGCACCACTATCACATCTTGGCGAGCACCCTGTGACATGGTCTTTATTGTTGTTGCTACACACGCTGTTGGATGCGGCATGCTCTCCCGATTTCCCTCGAGGGTGAGGCGTTGCCTTAACCACGGCATTCAATTGATTACCTTGTGGTCATATTCCTGCAATTCATCCATGGGTTTGCGCGCATTTGGCTGTAGCTTTACAGGTTTTTCATTCAGAAAGTCCTTCTTTAGTTCCTTTTCTAGCTGCTTAATCTCTACATCCAGCATCATATTCTTTGTTCGAAGTAGTACCTTGTTTCTCTCCAGTTCGCGAAGTTATGAATTCCCTTGCCGAATAGCTTCCTGAATCCCTACATCCTCCTCGTCACACTATTTTACGAGTTCTTATGTCCGGACTTCGCACGCTATTCTCAGCACCAACATTGCTATGTCCACGGCCGTCTGCGAGGGTTCTTCAAAGACCTCATTTCTTATAGCACTCTGCAGCCTTGAATTCGACTTTGCATCTAGGTTCTTGCATATCGCCGTAGATGCCCGACTGTCCACTGGGGCGTGCATGTTCCATTTCTTACACTGTATCTGTTGACCCTTATTCATGACTTCGCATATCTTGGTAAGCGCTCCCCCCCACACTTGGTAGTGCGATCCTTCTCTTCCTTCGATGCGTCCTGTTTAGGCCTACTATTGTAATACTGTTGCACACTAAAACAGGCCGCTCTGTATACATTTGTACCCATCGGCAAAGGTGTGCTTATAAGTTGTTCCACCTTTTTCCACAAATCCACCGGAATTCGCGCCAAGTTTTGATATTATTTTGTCTTAAATTCCCTCATCATGCAGGTGTCGCATGAAACACCCATTCGAGCGAACCCCACTGCTGCCATTCTGACATGGTACTTTCCACTTTGTCTAAGGATCCATCCATTCTTGTTACCACATCATCTGTTGGCAATTCCGTTGCTTCGGTCATCAAGTGCCGTAGTGATCGAATCATCATGTTGCAATTTAGTGTTGTAACTTCGTGCAACCAGTTCTGCCAGCATTCCATTTCTTCATCTGAATCTGAAATACAGGAATTGTCACATTCCCATGAGATTCACCCATCTTTAGTCGGGTTCACCCGATCCTGGTCTTACGTCATTATCTGGTAAATGCAATCCAGCTCATCGTCATTGTCATCATCGCGCACAAGTTCAGTGTAGCATGTAGTGCCTTTTTCTCAAAAATAATTTTCCGCTTCTTTAGGTTGATGACTCCATTCATGTCCGTGGCCCAGTCTATCCCTAACATCGTAGGGTAAGGGTTACTATCATCCATAATCTCTATTACCTCAAAGTCGGTCTGTGTGCTCACACCTTTGATATCCACTGTTACCCCTTGCAATCTTCCCATGGGAAAAAAATTTTGTTGGTTGACCATTCGTAATTGAATAGGAGACCACTATAATGCGGGCTTGCCCATGTGTTCCCATGTCGATTTTGGTAACACATTCACATCTGAACCCAAGTCTAAGATCACCTGATCCATTTCATACTCGCCAATCTATGTCGTCAATCTCATTTCCCTCCTTGTACGCAGTGCATGCCTTCCAAGTTTCTAGACTACACGCAGTTCACCCAGTCCTGCGCACCTAGCGATCATCTGTTTTAGTCCTTTAACTACCTTATTATTGTGTAGCAGCTTCATGCATGTTTCTAAAAAGGTAGTAAGCATAGAAGGATCCATTCCTGACTCTGGTTGATCCTTACTACCTGAAGTAGAGGCCTCCGTGAAGCTCTTCTTAGCTTCCATAAACGTTTCCTTTGTGCACTCCAAGTTAAAATCAGGGTCCTTCATAGGAGCCTTGCTAACCTGTGTATCTTCCTCAGGTTGCTTTCCCTTATCTTCCCTTGTGGTCGCGCCACATCTAAGCACAATGTTTACCTTTGGATCTTCCTCGCCCGGTTCAGACCACATCATTTGAATATTCTGCATCATAGTACACTGTAGCACCCCTTTCTCATGCATTTGTGCGATCAGTGTCAGGCAATATACCATTTCATGATCAAACTGCTTAGATTACAGACAAGATATTCTCATTGGGTTGGTACAATCACAAGCATAGTGCCCTGGTCCTCCGCAATTATAATAGATTAGCTGTCTGCACCCTCGTTCGTGTCCCATTCCTCCTCGTCCTCGTTCGCATCCTTGGAATCCACCATGCGCTATTATTGTGGCTGGATCCTAACCTCACACCTCAATCTACATCCTGTAGGCAGGTTTTTGATCCATCAACAACTCATAACTCCAACAGTTTCGCTCATTGTGGCCCACTGATCTATAGAAATTACAAAATAGTTGTTGCGGAGTCTGTGTATACTTTTGCAAAAGGTGACAGTTGTCTGTAGTGTGCTTCCCCCCCACCTAATAGATTTCACACCAGAGCATGGGTGCCACACTTGGCCCTGCCTGAGCCTCTAGTCTCAATGGCATGGCTCCCCCTCCTGCCAAGTAGTTTGTGAATACTGGACAGTGATCCTTATCGTGGCCCTGGCCTTTACATTTTATGCACCATACTTCTTCACGCGCTTCAGGCTAGGGTGCCCTATTCTGCTTCAAACTTTGCATCTCCAAGAATAGGTTCTGTAGCTATGCGTGGATTTGTTGGACTCCCAACCTAGGATCATGGATCATTATTTCATTCAACCTCATCGCTATTTCCAAGGCTTCTCCCTGGGTAGAGAGCTTCTGCTGTGACAACGTCATCCTCAGGAGTGGTGTCAAAGACGCCACAAACCATGCTTGGTGTTGTGCATTTGTCAATGTCATATTAGCCTCGCGGATCATACTTTTTAGCCTCTAATCCAAATCCCAGATGGTTTCACTTGGAAGCATCATGATCTCCTTAAATCCGATGATTGACTGCGTCTCTGACTTCAGCTAGCTAAACTCTTTGTTCAACGCAATCTGGATCTCTACTATTCCTACATTCAGATGATCATTCGAGTGCTTGATATACCATGTCAGTGTGCGATCCTGTAGTGCACTTACCAGTGTGGCCTTCTTAATGTTGTCATCCGCAACCCCGTGTGATTCCCACACTGCTCTTACTACGAACCAAAACTGATCTAGATCTTTGTTCCCTACTCCTCTGAATACAGGCAGCTTGATTGCGCTTGCCATGCTAAACTGCTGGTTTGGCAGAGGTGGGGTGTTTGAAGAAGGAGGTGAAGTAGCTAAAGTGGGGGATGGCGTAAGTGGAGGTGATAACTGTGGAAAGTGATGCCTTATTGTTAAGTTATGGTATGTTCTATGCTTACAATGGTTCACTTCTCTTATTTATTATATTCCACAGATTAGCAATCACATGTACCTAAAGTAAAGTGTAGATAGAACATTAAACGATCAACAGAAAACAAGCCAAGACAAGAGACACAAGATGTGGCGGCTAGCCAGGGACAAACCCCACAATGTGTGGGGAAACCCTTTGATCAAATCTTATTTTATCTTCAATAATTCAGCAAAGAGAAATAGTACAATAAATCTGATTCATATCAGCAGTAGAAAACCCTAGATCAATAGCATCAACATTAGCGGCTTCATTATCAAACTAGGGCTGACGATATCTCACAGACCGACCGTCGGATTGACTTCATTCCACCACCAAAAGTTGTGACTTCCAAAGGAGGTTCATATGAACCTACAGTGTAGTTCATATGAGGAGATATTCTAGGCCACGCAGGTCAATCTTTACTTCTGCAGTTGCAACTTCAGTTTCAGCAGTTTCCGGCTTCAAACTAGGGCAGTCAATATCTTGCAAACCATTCGTCGGATTGACTTCATTCCACCAACAAAAGTTGCGGCTTTCAGAGGAGGTTCAAATGAACCTACAACGTAGTTCAGATGAGGAGATATTCTTGGCCACGCAGGTCAATATTTGGATCTGCAGTTGTAGCTTCAGGTTCAATAGCTTTCGGCTTCACATGTGTGAGACAGAGACCCATTTCTGTGCAGTAGAGAAGAGACTCATTTCTGTGCAGTAGAGAGAGAGAGATATGTGATGAGAAGAGTGAGTGCAAATGAGGAAAATTCCTCTTATATTTATACACAATGTTGGGTGTTTGAATAGATGCGACTGTTGGGCTTCTGAGCCTACATGAGTTGTAGGTCGGCTTGATAATAATTCCATAATCAAAATAAATTCGTATCTCCATGAAAACTTATCGGAATCAGATGATATTTATATCAATCCTACACCTCTTGATGAGAGGAATCTAATAAAAATATTATCAACCATGAATAATATGACCCACATGAAGTTTTTCCCTGGTTGCCAATTTTAACACTCCGTCTCAATCAGGGAGAACTTCATCTGCAATCTGTCTATCGATCGTTACTATTCATCCATAAAATGCACTGCCCTATATAGCCTAACCCTTGCCCTGCTCTACTCTATTCTTCCTGTTCTGCTTTGTCTTGTTCTGCCCTGTACCGATTGGTACTGTTTTGCTCTGTTATGCTCTACTCTTGCATTGTTCTTTTCTGCTCTACTTTTGTCTGAATTATGAAGAAGAAGAAATGATCGAGGATGTATCATACTGATTCAAAGTCAGTCTCAGAGTATGTACTACTGGTCCCAGACCAGTCTCAACCAACCCGAAGTCAGTGTCATAGTGAGTACAACTCCACTGGTCCTAGACCAGTATCATCCTCCACTGACTCAATGTCAGTCTCAGAGTGCGTACCACTGGTCCCAGACCAGTCTCAGCCGACCCAAAGTCAGCTTCATAGTAAGTACCACTCCTACCACTGGTCCCAGACTAGTATCGCAGTCTCAGAGAGTGTACCACTTGTCCCAGACCAGTTTCAACCAACCCGAAGTCAGCGTCATAGTATGTACCACTCCCACTGGTCCCAGACCAGTACTGCACTGGCATGAAGTCAGTCTCGGAGTATGTACCACTGGTCCTAGACCAGTCTCAACCGACCCAAAGTCAGCGTCATAGTATGGTACAACTCCTACCACTGGTCCTAGACTAGTATCATTGATCCCAGATCAATGGAGGTTATCCTAGTGTAGGGAGTATGGTATATACAATGATGCATCCATCGGTACTAATATGGTCCCTAACTTCATTTCCCTGCTCATTGATTAGATGAGAGGTACTTCCCATGAGTCCCAGACTGCATGGGTAGGATGCCACGATAGGAGAACTAATCAATCCTCTCCTCACAGGAGAACGCATCAATCCTGCTACAATCGCCATGGAGAACACATCAATCCAGGTCGCCATGGAGAGCACATCAATGCAGGCCTCACAGGAGAACACATCATTCCTACTACAATTGCCATGGAGAACACATCAATCCAGGCCTCACAGGAGAACTAATCATCCTGCTACACAGGAGAGCGAATCATCCTATTCCACAAGAGAGCGAATCATCTTGTCCCACAAGAGAGCGAATCATCTTGTTCCAGTGCGCACCACTAGGGGAGGGTGAGTCACCCTGTGGTCGTATGTTGTTCCAGTCAGAACCGCAAGCCCTCAGAGCTCCTAGAGCTCAATGTATACAACATGCAGGACCATTGTACAAGGGTTTCTTGACGACTCCAAGTCGTTTGGGAAAATCATAGATTAGATATTTCCTCGGGGCTTTCACAAGGTGTATCAACCTGTACATCATCTTAATGTGATGGAGCCTCCTTGCTCATCGACTTGCCATATCCCAGATGATGTCTATCTACTGGTGCGATCGAAGAATATGGGATTCCTCAATAATTGAATCCCACCTCTGGTTGTTACAGAGAATCACAATGGTGTGCAATGTAAATCCAAATAGCTCACTGAAGAGCTTTCGCAACCAGACTGCCTCAGAGGAGGCCATGCTAGGAGCAATATACTCTACTTCAGTGGTGCTCAAGGCCACTGAATTTTGCTTCCTACTCATCCAAGATATGGAAGCATATCCCAAGGTGAAATAGCACCCGGAAGTGCTCTTATGGTCCACCACACTACCTGCCTAATCAACATAAGTATATCCAAGTAGTCTCACATCTCTGGCAGTGTATCTTAACCCATTGTACCATGAAGATATCTCAGAAGATTCTTCGCATCAATCCATTGAGGCTCAACCAAATATGAGCTCACGATGCTAACTGCAAAACATATGTTCGGATGGAGGTTCACTAGGAATATCAATGCGAATGAGTTTATGAAACTCAGACGCATTTCCCAAATCTGGTCCAACATCACTACCATATAACTTCTAAAATTTAAGATCCTCAAGGTAGTCACAGGCTTGTAGTCCACCATATAAAATATTTTCATAATCTTCACCACATATTTTCCTTGAGACACGAAAATTTCCCTTGGCTTCTGCCACACTTCAAGTCCTAGGAAATAGTGCATCAGTCCTAGGTCCTTCATTTCAAATTCAAAAGCCAACTCCCTCTTACATTTTTTAATGAGAGGGTGTGCACCTATTAGAAAGAGGTCATCCACATATAACACCAGTATGAGACGTTTATCATCTTCAACCTTAAAGTAAATGTTAGGATTGGCTTCACTCCTAGTGAATCCCAGCTTCATCAAGTAGCTGTCGATCCTCTCATACCATGCTCGGGGTGCTTGCTTTAGCCCATAGAGAGCCTTCTTCAACCTGCATACATGAGATTTTCGATCATAAATCTCAAATCCTTCACGTTGCTCCACATAGACCTCTTCTTTGATCGAGCCATGAAAGAACACAGTCGTGACATCCATCTGATGCAGGTTCCATCCTTGTGAAGTGCTAAGGGATATGATCGACAAGATGGTCATATATCTAGCAACAGGTGCAAATATCACATCATAGTCTATACCTTCCTTCTGGGAGAAACCACGAGGAACAAAACGATCCTTATACTTTTTCGTACTTCCATCTGTTGCATGCTTTATCTTGTAAAGCCATTCTTGTTCAAGGTCTGGGAACTACTTCCCAGACATCATTCTCCATAATAGAGTCATACTCTATGGTCATAGCATCCTTCCATGCTTATGCTTGACGACACCTAAGAATGATGAAGGCTCATTTTATATGATCGTGCTCATGATGGTTAGGTATCCCTGATACATGTTAGGTTTCTTACTTTCATGAAAGGTTCGTCAGAGTGCAGCATGTCCTTCATCATCATCAAGTAGCCCCCTAAGCCATGAAGGCCTCTTGCTAGAAGAGGAAGGCTCAAGTGGATAAATAAGATCCATGGGTTCCTCCACATCAGACATTGTTACATCATCTACCCATAGAGATAGTTTCCACAATCGTACGGTTCTTCCTTTTTGCCACACCATTCTGCTCAAGAGTATGTGGTGTAGTAGTCTCCCTCTTAATGCCAGCCTCAGATATGCTTGAGTGAACCAACTGTAATATATCAAAGGTCTTGCTTTAGCTTGAGGTGAATGGTCCCCTTTTGAGCTTTCCTTCATCACATCCCGAACATACACCTTCTTTCTCTACTTGGAATTCGGGCATCCCTATTACCATATGTCTTACATCAAGTAGAGCTTTGTAATGAAGGTGGGCAAACCTTCGATGCCAAAGTTCAGACTGAAGAGTTGTGTCACAAGACATGACACCTAGCAAACTTCCATCGACCTGATATAATGAATCAACACTAAACCCAAGAGTAAAGGCATCTTTAACATTATTTTTCCATATACATACCTTGCCATCAGTGAAGGTTACCTTGTAGCCTTTGTCTTCCATTGCCGAGATGCACACTAGGTTCTTTTTGAGGTTAGGTGCATTTAATACATCCTGGACTTTCTAGCCTTCTTGAATGGTTGTTCTCTTCCTCGATTCCTAGCTCTCCTCTTACCTTTTTTATTGAATTTTCCATCCCTTTGATTACCATGAGAGGGATTTTGATCATCGTCATGGTGGGAGTCCTTTCTATCAGGGCATTTCCTTGCATAGTGACTTGCTTTATTGCAAATGAAACATCATCCTTTTCTTCCACCCTTAGATCCAGTCTTTCTTTTCGATTTAGACTCAGAATTATTTCTTTTCTTAGCATGAGAAGAAAAGGTAGGAGGAGGACCTTTAGACAAGGGCATTTCCTACTCTTCTACCCTTGTTTCTTCTTGAATGCATCTAGCCATTAATTCCTTGAAACCAAGAATTACATTATAGTTCAGAAGAGTACTTCTAAACACGTACCATTCGGATGGTAATCCTCCAGGAGTTCTGAGTGCCATTTCTCTATTAGTAATAGTCTACCAAATAGATAGGAGATCGTTCTTGATCTCGGTGATTCTTAAGAAGTATGCTTGCATACTTTCATCTTTACCCTTCTTGATTTCCCTCAGCTTATTTCTAAGAAAAAAAACTTGATTTGCATTTTTAACTTTAAACAAACTCACCAGTCTATCTTAGATTTCCATGGAGGTGTCTAGATCAGAGATGTAGGCCACCAAGCGCTTATCGACAGAGTCCCAGATGATCTTCTATTTTTACTTCTTCAGTTTTCCATTTGTTCCATGCAGCAGTAGATGCATTTGATGGAGGCTCAACAATATTGCCTCTCACGTGACCCAACACTCCTTGATCCTCGAGGGTTAGATCGATAGACATCTTCCATCTGTGATAGTCAGCTTTCTCACGGAGCTTGTCTTCGGCAAGAAAGAGTATTGAGGACCCCATAGTTCTTTTAGGATAGCCTTGCTAATCTTCTCTTCGATGTTTGCTCTTGCTCTTGCTCGGGCTTTGTCTTCACCTCAACTCTAATACCATGTTAAGATATGGTATGTTATATTCTTATAACAATTTATTTCTTTTTCTTATTATATTCAACAGATTAGCAATCACATGTACATAAAGTAAAGTGCAGATAGAACATTAAACGATCGACAGAAAACAAGCTAAGACAAGAGACACAAGATGTGGCGGCTAGCCAGGGACAAACCCCAATGTGTGGGGAAACCCTTTGATCAAATCTTCTTTTATCTTCAATAATTCAGCAGAGAGAAATAGTACAATAAATCTGATTTATATCAGCAGTATCAAACCCTAGATCAGCAGCATTAGCATTAGCGGCTTCATCATCCAACTAGGGCAGACAATATCT
>APFE030955159.1:25019-80548 GCA_000404065.3 Pinus taeda
TGCAGCAATATTCAATAAAATTCGAGAATGTGCTACATCCTCCACAGAGAATTTTCTTGGGCCAAGCGGGAAGAATTTTTCCTTTTTCATTTTTTTGCAGGAATGTTTTTGGGGACTTTGTAGATCATATCTGAAATATTTGGTACAAAATTTACAAAAATGAATACCATATATGGATTTCTTCTGAAAAAATACCAAAATTCAAAAAAACAATTGGTCGAATCAGAGTCTGGATGAGGGAGATATCGTTGATTTAAAATCAGCAGTGTTGTAGATTTTTTTCTAACGACAACTGTTAGACGATGACTCTCCTATAATTTTCTGCATTTATTATACAGAATTTCAAAACAATGATTACAGATCTTATTTTCTGTAAACAAATCACCCAATTTCAAAAAAAAAATGGGTCGAATCGGAGTTCGGATGTGGGAGATATCGCTCATTTAAAATCAGCTATTTTTTGAGAACTTTTGTGATGGCGGAACAGTTGCAGTGCAAATCTAAGATTTCAGAGTGTCCAAATAAGGATTTCCAACACATGGGAAGATGCAAAATGATCCTTCTATTTCCAAAAATAGGTTATAATAAATATTCTGAGTTATATTGGCCGAGTTATGTCCATTTTAATTTTGAGGCAACATTCGGAGTGGGTTCCCTCTGGAGACATGCCCTCCCACACCGCGTTAGTAGTCACCTAGTTCAAATTCATTAGTTTCATCATACCAACATTCATCTTGGGTTCTTTGGAGATTTTCCCTTCCACCTCAGGCTATGTAGGCACCTGCTACTTCATCAATAACCAACATCACGGTTATGGGTCAACCGCTCAAAATCCTTGTCATCGAAGTCCATTCGCTAGGTCGCACACTGTTAGCATCACAGTTGGTCACAAGCATTACAGGGTATCTCTATCCTTAGATCATTGTTTGTCATGGTTATGGGTCATCCACAAACCCACACTTCATCGAAGTCCATTTGCTAGGCCGCACACTATCAGTATCACAGTTGGTCACAAGCATTACATGGTATCTCTATCCTCGGATCTTCGTTCATCATGGTTATGGGTCATCCACAAACTCACACTTCATTGAAGTCCATTTGCTAGGCCGCACACCAAGTCCACTTGGACCCCCACCATTGTTTCTTTCAGCTTTTTAGTTTCCTTATTTGTAGCACAATTTAC
This sequence comes from Pinus taeda, assembly GCA_000404065.3. Lineage (NCBI taxonomy): Eukaryota > Viridiplantae > Streptophyta > Pinopsida > Pinales > Pinaceae > Pinus > Pinus taeda. The sequence goes on from APFE030955159.1 coordinate 26,203, forward strand.
TATTTTTAGCAGTTTTTTCGGGTCTTGAACTTCTGGAGCCATTTTGAAGCCCTAAATGATGTTTTTTGGGAAAACTCGGGGCAACTTGGGCCCATTAATCAATGTTGCTCTTCCCAAAGTTGTAGTTCTCGGATAGATCTTTCTAACAAGATATTTTATGCATCAAACGGAGATCGTATGCCAAAGTTACGACCCCAGGAAGTTGATGTACCAATTTACCCAAACGGGGCCCACAGTTTGGCATTTCATCTTCTAGGGTTAGGTTTTTGGATGTTTAGGGTTTTTCCATGTTTCTCAACAATAAATAGGCCTTCAAGCCTCATTGTAACACAATTCAGAGGCATGTAGCTGCCACATATCTTCTCAGAGATAAGCTACCATTGCCCTAGCTGGTTTATTCCCATTGTTGTCCTTAAGCATATTTCAGTATTTTACATTAATGAAATAAAGTCTTATTTCCGCTACATCTCTGTGTTTACGGTTATCTCTGTAATTTATTGCGTTCCTGTTTAAATCTAGATCAGTGGTATCAGAGCAGTCTTCTTTTTCTCTGTTTTTCTTTGCATGTTCCCAACGAGGTCAGGATATAAGGAGTTAGGGCTTGAACTAGTAAAACCTTTGCAAGACTAGCCTCGCAAATCCCAACGGCCTCCCATGGCGGATGAGAAGAAAGATGAGGGGGCAGGAGATCCTATCAAAATCTTGCTCGAAGAAGCCCTCGAGCGATAAAGGAACACAATGATGGACAACTTTGCCCAGATCCCTCAGCGGCTACCCAGAGGCGACACATCGGCTTCCAGCAGCTACTCTGGAAACACCACGCCCTTTAAGGTACAATTTAATTTTGAAATCCCCATATTCGAGGGTCAGATAAACACAAATGCCATAGATAAATGGTTAAATCTGCTAGAGGGTTATTTTTCTGTTCATGAATTTTCGAGTCGGGAAAAGATTGTTTTCACTCTTCTCAAAGCAGCCCCCCACATCAAGGACTGGTGGGAAACCTACTGCGAGTAGAAGGATGAAAACACCGGCTCACTATTTTCAGCTGCACCCACCTGGAATTCATTCTGGGATGCCATCAAGGAGTAGTACTACCCTGTCAAAAGCTATGAGGATCAATACATAAAGTGGACCACACTGCGGCAGGGAAGGGACCAAGACGTGCTGGAGTTTACCAATATTTTCAATACCCTTCACACAAAGTTGGGTATCAAGGATTCGAAGCAGTATTTGACACTCAAATACCGTGGCTGCCTGCACAAGTATATCCAGGAAGAAATATCATTCCTGAACATATCCTCGCTTGGCACGACACACTGATATGCCATCAAGGTCGAGCAAAAGTTTAAATAGAAGAAGTGAGACTTTGGATCTGCAAATCCGAAGAAAGCAAAAGGTGCCCCCAAACCAGAGAACAAAGGACAAAGCCAAGGTGGGGTGGCCCAAGACAACCCGCCAAAGCTGCAAGCAAAGAAACAATGGTAGGAGTCCAAGTGGACTTGGTGGGTGGCCACCAATCCATCTGGATCATCGCAGTCCCTGGAGAAAATTCCTTTCTACTTCGTTGTAGCTTACAGTCATGTCTATCACAAATTCAGTGATAAACCCTCCTATTATCCAATCGAGCCAATGGTCTACAGCTCACGTGATCTTATCTTCAGATGCTTCTAGCCTGTGCACCAACTCTGGAGTCCACACTATCGGTTGATCAAGCTTGCACCTTCCCTGGCTATCTGCTAACCTTGTGAATCCAATCATATAGCTTTGAAGAGAAGGACACAAGAAGATTTCATGAATTTCCATATATATGTATCAATCCAGCCACCTCTTCTCCAATATCTGCGGGGTTTTGTTTTCCTATATCACATACTCATGAAGCTTCTGATCCAACCAATCTTCAATTTCCTTCTTCGTAGGATTCTAGTGTTTCGACATCAGGCATCCCTTAGGCAAATCCCGGTCTCGACAACGTAACCATTTGTTGGCTTGATGGGGCCTGGCCCAGGTTCAGAAATGTTTAGCCAAACAAATCCCGAAACTACTGGCCCTTTTGGCAACAGTCCGTGGAGCGTGGACTGAGGTCTCACCTGAGGTAGTATGGGAGGGTGCTAGAACCAGGTTTCCACACCCTAAGGATGTCTTGATGAGGTCTGGTAAGTTTGAAAATCGATCCCTCGCACTGCACTACTTCCGCACAGCCGATAGTTCAGAGCAACTACCTTCGTGTGGCCTAGAGGCCGAGCACAAATGCCATTTTCTGTGCTTAGTATTATTATGGATCTTGAATTAATTTAAGTAGGGACAATACTTTCAATTACCATTTAACATAAATAGACATGTGTGCAATCATAAATTGTAAACAGATGTATAAGCAGAAATAGAGCAATAGATATGTGATATTCCCAAACCAACTTATCTTTATTAATGCTTTTTCTAGTTACAATCCACTTCCTACCCTACGCACACAGCTGCAAGGGTCCGGACACACAGCTGCGGACTCTAATAGGCCTCTGTGCACACATATGTAGAGGCTCTCTTACTACAACCCAAAACTCGAACTTATAGACTCAGATCCAATACCGCATTCAGAAAACCATAATCCTTAGATGACTCAAAAATTGTCTTCTACACTTAAAGCCTTGCTCTATTTATACATTCCCACGGTCCACGGACCATGGGTAAGCTGACACCTTTATTACATTACATTAATCGAGGGTGGACAACCCTTTGAATTGACTCATTACCATTTGCGCTCTGCAGACTTCGCAAAGCTTTTACAATACCATTACCCAAAATTGTGGGCTTTAGGCCCCAAAAATGTTACTTGGGGGATCCGCTGCCCAACAGAAGTGGCTAATGATCAGTATGTATAACTGTTTCTTTGCCCATTAAGTAATGTTTCCACTTTTTCACACTCTGGACTAATGCATAAAATCTTTATCATATGTAGGATAATTAACTACTGTAGAATTAAAAGTCTTAGAATGGTAGCATATGGGTTTACCATGTTGCATCAGCACTGCTCCCATGGCATAGTCACTGGCATCTGTTTCAATATCAAATGATCTTTGAAGATCTAGCAATGCTAGTACTGGTGTTGTACTAATTTTTTCTTTCAAGGTGTCGAAGGCTTTCTGTTGTTTGCCTCCCCACTGAAACACCTTGATCAATCTTGTCAAAGCATGTAAGGGAGCTGCAATCAAGGAAAATTTAGCAATAAACTTTCTCCAATACTGTTCTACTCATAGGAAGCTTCTGACTTCTGTAGCAGATTTGGGTTTAGGCTAGTTTACAATGACTTCAACCTTAGAGGGATCTATCTTCAATTCACCACCCCCTACAATATGACCCAAATAATTCAAAGATGTTTTGCCAAATTCACATTTTGATAATTTAACATAGAGATTTTTTTCTTTCAAAACATCTAGAGTCTGATTTACATGCTTCAAATGTTCTTCCATGTTTTACTGAAAACAAGAATGTCATCTAGATATACAATTACAAAATCATCAATAAAAGGCCTTAGTACATCATTCATAACTCTCATGAAAGTGGCAGAAGCATTAGTTAAGACAAAAGGCATAACTAGCCATTCATACAACCTTTTCTTTGCTTTGAAAGTAGTCTTCCATGCATCTTTCTCTACTACTCTGACCTGATGGTAATCACTACATAGGTCCAACTTGGTAAAGTAAACAACTTCTTTCAGCTGATCTACTAGATCATCCACGTGAGGAAGGGGATAACAATTCTTGATCATTATTTTATTCAGTGCTCTATAGTCAATGCACATCCTCCACAAACCATCTTTCTTCCTCACCAACACGATTGGAGATCCGCATGGTGATGTGCTTGGTCTTATGAACCCTTTCTTGAGCAGCTCCTATACCTGCTGCTTGATCTCTGCATTCTCTAAAGTGGATAACCTATACATTCCGATGTTAGGCAATGGAGCATCTTGCTGCAAATGAATATCATGTACAATTTCCCTTTTGGGTGGCAGACCTTTAGGTTCTTGAAATAAGATATCATATTCTGAAACAACTTTTCTAAATCATCTTTCTGTTTAGCATCACAACCCTCAAATACATTGGTTTTATCAGGTTTCTTTTCCTTTACAACCATCAATAAAAATTTCTTGCATGAATTTACAATTCTTTTCATCTGCCCTAATTTTATGAGAGTACAATTATTCTTGAGTTTATGAGCCCTTACAATATATTCTATTCCATCTTTAATGAGTTGATACTTATTTTCAGCTCTATAGAAAATGGCTTTTCTATCATACAAGTAAGGACTTCCTAAAACAATTCCACATATATCCAAAGGAATGATATCTAACTCAACCTCATCTACAAATGCTGACCCAAAAGAAAACCTAAGTTTACATTGTCTAGTCACTTGTAGCTTTGCTTTATCACATACCCAACCTAATGGATATGGCTTCTTGTGAGGTGTGTTTAGTAATCCCAACTTCTTTACAATTGCTTCAGAAATCAGTTTACTTGTGAGCCACTATCAAATAAAGTATATCAATATTTTGATGCTTGGAAATAACTCTAATATGAAAAAGCTCATGTCTTTTCCTCTCATTTTCTTCATTATCAATAGTTTGTGCAGAATTACTAGTAGATGCTTCAGAATTTTTACCTTTTATACCTATGGCTGCGATTTTTGTTTCATTACCTGAGTCTAACTCCAAATCTTTCTGTATAGTAGCAACAACCTTCTTCTTCTTGCCATCAAACTTCTTGGGCTTCAGCTCTGGATGCAAAGACCATCAATTTCCATCATCATGTCCATCCTTCTTGCAATGAGTGCATGAAGGTTTGGCTTTCTGTACAGAATTTCACTTCCTCTCTTTCCATTTATGCTTCCTCTTTTCCTTATTCTTGCTTGCAATGGGTTTTGATGATCCCCCAATCTTTGGGTTCACATTCTTGCGTCTAGCCTCTAGATGTGTAGCTTGAACAAATACCTCATCTATGCTAGTAGGGTTAAACATGAGAATGGTGTGCCTGAAATAACTATGCAGACCACCTATATACTTCAACAAAGTTTCAGGTGATTCTAAACAAATGCCTAGAATTAAAGCTCTTTTTCTAAATTCTTGGGTGTAGCTTTGTACACTTTTCCCCTTTAATTGGCGAAGAGTTTGCCAACTCATCATAGCTTGCTACATATAAGCTAGTGGGTAGAATTGTTTTTTAATGGAAAAAACAAATTCACTCCAAGCAGAAAGAATTTTACCATGATTCTTCAAGTCAGCTTGTGTCCTGCCTTCCCACCAGACTAAGGCAATTCCTCCAAAGTGTAGGCTGGCTAGCTGAATTTTACTTCTGTTTGAATCAATGTTTTGCACTCTGCAATACACATCAATCTGTCTAATCCAGTTATCTAGCTTTTTGCATTTAATTCTCCATCATATATTGGAAAATCAAATTTTACATCTAACTTAATCAAATATGTTTTCTTCTTTTTATTTTCAGGGCTATCAGGAGATGTGGATAGAAGAGGCTCTTTTCCTTTCCCTTTTCCTTTAGAATGGCCATCTAGAAGAGGGTCTTCTATTCCTTTGTCTTGTTTGGAGGTTGAAGTATCTTCACTTTGACCCTTCTTAAATGCTCGATACATCTCTTCTACCATGGCTCTCATGGTCATGAAATTGTCCATGAACTGAGATTCTGATTCCAAGGAAGTTTCTTTTGTCATTTTCCTCCTAGGATGGATTCTTCCTATTTCTGGGTTAGTCTCAACCAGATCTCCTTCTCCTAATTTGAGCTTTGACCTAGTTATCATTCAACAATCCAGCACAAGCTTGTCTAACCTTAGCAACCTAAAGCTCTGATACCACTTAATCTGAAAATGAGATCTAAGACAATTAATAAGGTATTACAGACTCATGTGCATGGATATGCCTATGTTACTTTATGCAATGGATCAATCAGATTGTGAAATACATAGGCTATGAAGCAGTAAAAGACTATAATAGACAAACACATATAAACACAACAACTTTAATAAGGAGTTCACCCAATACTCCTGGGCTACATCTCCTAGTCCAACCTTCAGTGGTGACCTCTCTATTATGTCTTCAAAGCATAGTTTTACAACAGTGAGCTCAACTTGTGCCTCACACAACAGATACAACAACAAGAGTTTGCTTGAATCTCTCAAGATTCTCTGAGTACACAGACTCTCTCAATCACTCTCTGTCTCTGTTTTTTGCTCTCTTTCTTGGAACTACCTTCAATACTGCCTGCCTCTGTTTGCTCTCTGTATATGTCTTTAAAGCCAATCTATTTCTGCCTATTCGTTTCAGCTTCTCGGGCTCTCTAGCTTCCTGACCTCTGTTTGTTCATACCTCTTTTTGAGCGTTAGCAATCATTGCTAAATGCTTCTAGGAATGGTGGCCACCTGTACTGTAATGGAATGGTCATCGGGCCTTTGGAATCCTTCAGAATCACTGTTCTCTGTTTACACAGAGAAATACATTCAAACACAGGAAAAGTCCTCCAAACACTATTTATCGGACTTTGATTATCCATAAATCCACCTTATACTCCTATCGAATCCACCTGTACATCAACATCGCATCTCCACCATTGAGGGTGGTTTTATCTCTCCTTAGCCAGGACACGTGGTAGCCAATGTATGGGATCGGGTGAAGCCCAACCCAAACCACTTACTGCCTTTGGCCCACTTGAAATCCTGCTTATTTTTTGGTTTCCCTTTATATTTGAAAATACATTAAAAATGTGAAAACCCTGCTTTATCAAACTTGAAATGGTGTTTAACAACATTAATAAACCCTTTCGAGTTCGTAATGTCGCATCAGCGCTTCATCCTTTGTATTTTGTTTAATAAACGAAATACACAAATACAAAGGAAATGGCAGTTTCCCAGAACTCAAATCAGATCAAATGTGGTTTATAATATTTATCGGGTCCGGTAATCGCATTACATACATGTATATGGATAAATCCTCACTCCATTGCATTTGCTGATAGTGATATTGCAATGCAACATGGGCTTTCGATCTGCATTCTTGATCGACAATCCTCATTGGCCCTGCTCATCACAGTCGCATATGTCATGGGGTCTCTGCCAATAGCCTCCCTTTGCCAGCGCCGATTGTGATTCACCAAATGGATCTAGACTATTGATTGGCCAAATCCAATGTCCCCTGTGCATTCACTATTGCCATCGTCGATAGCTCTGTTTTTGATGTTTTCTATGTATTTTTGCCTCCCGATAGTGTTTTCCCACCATTATAAGGCTTCTTCCCATGCGTTTGTTTTGATCTTTTAAGAAATTTGAAGACTTAGAGAGTATTCTAGGATCCATTTGGATCATCTATAATCTAGATACATACACCATGATCAATCCTTCTTGTGCACCAATAATATTGGAGAAGAGAAATAACTTTGGCTAGATCAAGTTATACTTGCCTTTAGCATTTATGTAACCGTGCGTTCAATTTCACTCTTCTTGGCATAAGGATATTTGTAGGGCCCGAAATTTGGAGGAACACTTCCTCTAATCTAGTGAATAGTAGGATCATGAGAGGAATAGGTTGGAGACCTTTGAGAGTCTCAAATACTTTGGAATGATTATCAACAACACTTTGGAGATCTCGAGAAATGGATGACTTAGATGTTGGAACATATAGTGAGCATAATTGTTAAATTATCCCTTGTTGTTGTTGGAAATGTTGAGAGGGGGGGTGAATCAATATTCCTTAGTTATTAGCACTTTTAAATATTTTTAGAGCATTAATTAATATTCAATTATTATTAATATTTATGCAGTAATAATAGTAAATAAAATAGCACATTAGGCACAAGAATTTTAGGTGGAAAACCCCCTCTGGGTAAAAAAACACCAAACAATTTTCTAATAAATTTTTTAATCTTCAGCCCCCACTGAAATGAAAGCAACAATTTCATAGAATTCTAGAAAATCATTCTTCTCCAGTGCCCATTGGAAGGATGCCCAATGCCTTGGTTTCTTCAGTAATCAATTGAATGGATGCCCCACACCCTAGCGAGCCACAATTCACCCTAGAACCACCCTACCACCATAAAGTGTTCACAAGCCACAACTTGTAGGTGACTTCATACTGCCTAGCACCTCCATGCCACCCTATAATGACTGAAATAAGATAAGTTTGTGGATTCCCAAACAAGGGAAAAAAATCAACAATACAATAATATGTACAATGATTTTCATGTACTTTCCCAAATACCCAATCACACTGTGACCTACAACCCAATCATGACATCATCCTAACAGTGACTCCTATACCTCCCAACACTGCCTCTTCGACTCTAGGCAGAATGAATCTTTCACAAATGACTCTTTAACAATCTTTACAATGATGACTCTTTTACAATCTTTATAATTATGAATCTTTTACAACTTTACAATGATGACTCTTGGCCTTAACAATACTTCACGATGTATGGATGGTTGTCATTTCTTCAAGGATGTCCCGCTAAAATGCTTCCTTTGATTTGATACTTCTTCTCTTTAATTCTTGATTGATGTTGTACTTGAATCTTCTTCTACCTACATGCAAAATGTACCCAGCAAAACCAATCCCAAAACAAAACAAAATACCCTTCAATTTACATATGCCTGCAAAACACATGTAAGTGCATAATAATGAATAAATACAAATTAAAATTACAATTCATACCTAAAGTGTGCTTGTCACTTTTTTTGTTGACTTGTTGCAGCAATAGACAACGACTCCCACTCTTGATATAGGTTTGGACTCTATGCAAGACTGTATCCAAAACTAACCTAAAGATATATACAATAAAAATTGATGACAGACCCTAGACTTGTGATGGACCAAGTTCTAAATACAACAATAGAGACCATTCTATCAACTATGACAAGACAAGTAACATGAAATTACAACATCATATAGATTTAGTAGACGTGGTGTAGCATCAAGAATATGTAGCATCAAATGTGTAGTATCAAGAATAGGACATCCGAAAAACTAAGAGTGACATATAGAGACATAGAGATATAACCGAGACCCTGCATATACTTACTTTTTCCTGAAAAAATACGTTAGAGATGATACTCAAAATTCAAATGTAAAGACTAAGCATACATACCTTGATATAGGAGACTACCCTTCACTGTTGATGTGTGATCCTTACTACAATGATCCTTGAATGCATGTTTTTTCTTTCCTTCTAGGAGATCGATATTGAATCTGTTTTATCTATGCAATTTTGAATCTACAAGGTCTGAAATTCCATGTCGTGGTATCCCTATGGGTCCTCTTTCCAACCCCATAGGTCTGATCAAGATTGGATTCTTCAAGAAATATCTATGCCCAATCTCCCACGATGACCGGATTATGTATGGGTTTAGTATAAAGAACCTATACGAAGTTCCACGTTTCAAGGTTGCAACCTTCGGCCCTAAGAAAGATACCCCAAAAAATACAATCCATCCTATTTATGTAACTATTTACGAAATTTTAATCCAATGCTCAAAGAGAAAGTTTTGGCGATTTTACCAACATCGCCTGTTTGACATGGAATTCAAGAAACTGCAAAATCGCTAACTTCCTCAGATCATATCTTAGAAAATATAGCAAACCAAGATCGAAAATTAGGTCATGAGATTCATTACAATTTTTTATTAAATGGGTTTTAATTTGAGATTCAAAAGCTTTGCAGAAAAAATGTTATAACGAAAATTCGACGATGTCCTCCTTGAAGCCACAAAATCCCTATTAGAGGAGGATATAAGGGTCACTATTTATATGAATGTCTAGAGTTGAGAAGGTCCTCAATAAGTGAACATTGGAGGGATTTTAGAATAAAAATAATTTATTAATTATTGACTATTCAATGACCACAACCAATTATGAGTGTCATGCACAACCCCATAGGGTTTTAGCCCACTAACTGGGGTTACTAACTTCAAACACAAATATCTCTCAAATCGTGAAGAATTACAGGGCATATCGTATATCAACGGAAATGTCTCGATGTGTAGAATCCATATAGAATATACTTGACTAATAATAGAGTAATTTTTCAAGTCAAAATTCCCATGCAAGATAGGTGTAGCCCCAGGTGCTTCTTGGGTTGACATCAATGGCAAGCACTGATAAAAAATCTCCCCCTTTGGCATTGATGGCAACACAAACACTCCCCTTGCAATCATGACACCCCTTCCTACTGTGTTCTCTTCCCCTTTGTCATCAATGGCAAAGGGTAACTCCTCCTCACAAACTGTCATCCTGCAGACCTGTACACACCTCCACTCCCCCTTTCTATTTAGTTGTATAAGAGAAAGAGTCTAATGAGAACTTAGGAGAATCCCAATATTTTGGCGAAGATACTTAAATATTTCACGAGGTAATGGTTTGGTAAAGATGTCAACAATTTGTTCCTTTGTGCCAACATATTCAAGCTTGATATTATTTTCGGCGACCTTCTCTCTAACGAAATGATATTTAATCAGAATGTGCTTCGTTTTGGAATGCATCACAGGATTCTTGCAGATATTGATGGCTCTAGTGTTAATACAAAATATGTGAATAGGCTCATGAAACTTGACATGAATATCTTGCAAAGTTTACTTCATCCAGAGAACTTGAGTACAACAAGTTGTTGCCGGGACATATTCTTCTTCTGCTATGGATAACGAGATTGAAGATTTCTTTTTACTTAACCATGAAACAAGATAACCACCTAGATAGAATGTTGCTCCATTGGTACTTTTATGATCATCAACACTTCTTGCCCAATCTGCATCTGTATAATCTTGGATAACCAGATCATTTCCTTTGGGATACCATAAACGATATTCTGTTGTGCCCTTAAGACATCGAAGAATTCTTTTGAAGGCAATGCATGAGATTCTTTTGGTGTTGCTTGGAATCATGCTACTTATCCAACTACTTGCATCACATCTGGCCAGGAGGCTGTCACATACAGGAGACTATCAATCATGGATCTATACAACCTTTGGTCCACATCCTTTGATGAGTCTTCCAAGCTTAACTTGTAACTTGTTACCATGGGGGTAAGGATTGGCTTGCAATCTTCCATCTAGAATTTCTTGAGCATTGATTTGATATACTTGGTTTGATATATGAATATTCCTTTATCTTGTTGAGAAATCTGAAGCCCTAAAAATTATGTCAATTCACCAAGCATAGACATTTCAAACTCACTTTTCATTTTCATGGAAAAGTATTTACTTAATATGTCATCAGTGCTTCCAAATATTATATCATCCACATATACTTCGATAATTGTTAGGTTATCTCGATCCACTTTCACATAAAGATTGTTCTCATCAATTCCTTTCTTGAATCCTTTTTCATGTAGATATCCATCAAGACAAGCATACCAAGCCCTAGGAGCTTGCTTGAGACCATATATAGCCTTCTTTAATATTCAGACGTAGTCTTCTTTGTCAGAGAACAAAAGACCTTTAGGTTGTTCAATGTAAACTTCTTCCTCCATTTCACCATTTATAAAAGCTGACTTAACATCCATTCGGTAGACCTTGATTTTTATTGAGAAAGCATAAGCGAGAAACATCCTGATAGCTTCCATTATGGAAATGGAAGAAAATGTTTCTTCAAAATCGATTCCTTCAACCTATGCATATCCTTTGTAGACTAATCTTGCCTTGTTCCTGGTAATCTGTCTCTCCTCATTCAATTTGTTTTTGAAGACCCATTTAGTTCCAATAACATTTTTATCCTTTGGTCATGGAACCAATTCCCAAGTGTCGTTCTTCTCAATTTGATCCAGTTCTTCATTCATAGTTGATACCCAGTGTTCATTTTGACTAGCTTCCTCAAAATTGTTAGGCTCAAAAGTCGCTAATGGATAAAGATGGGCTTGTTGTGATGAATGAAGTTGTTGACTTATTCTAGTTCTAATTCCTTCATTTATGTTGTTGATGATTTGATTTTATGGATGATTCTTTTGAGCCCATTCTGTTAAAACTTTTGGAGAAGTTTCTTGTACATACTGCTGATAATTTCTTATTTCCTCTTGGTTGACTGTTGTTTCCTTATTTGATTGGCCTTGTTTTGGAGCTTCTTCTTCATCCTTCACAGATTCTACCTCAAGCCCCTTAGATTTTCTTAGAGAGATGATCTCATTGTTATCCTTTAGAACACCATTTTCGTCGAATGTAAAATTTATGATTTAAAATATTTGTTTTTTCCTCGGATTGTAGCATTTATAAGCCTTTATTTTGCACAAATAACCAACGAAAATACCTTTGTCAACACAAAAATAAAATTTGCCCAATTTTTTTTCTTCTCATTTGATGTAACATTTACTTACAAATATTTTGATGTATTTGACGTTATTCGGTCTTCCTTTCCATACTTTGTATAGAGTCATGTTACAATTGTTCCTAAATAGGCCTCTGTTTAAGATGAATACAATAGTATCAATTGCCTGAACCCAGAATTTATCGTCTTAGTTTGAGTCCTTTAAAATTGTTCTAGCCATTTCCTATATGGTTTTGTTTTCCCTTTCAGCAACTCCATTCTATTGTGGTGTTCTAGCTGTTGAGAATTTCCTTTTTATTCCATTTTCATCACAGTATTGCCGAAATGGTTTGGATGTAATTATCTGCCATTATCTGATCACAGACATTTGATCTTCAAATCAACTTAATTTTCAACCAATTCCTTGTATATTTTGAAATACTTGAATTCCTTAGACGTTTTCTTCAGGAAACCGACAACTGTCATTCTTATGTAATAATCTATCATTAGCATAAAGTATAGTTTGACATATAAGCCTTTTGTTCTCGTAGGACCACATAGATCAGTATGTATTAATTCCAATGGACGTGATGCAAAGTGTTCCTTTGTCTTGAATTTGAATTTTGCCTATTTTTTGTGCTGACAAGATTCACATGTCGTACTAGAAGGCTTCGAAATTTTCAGCATTTCTCTAACTGCTTCCTTTTTGCTAATCTTGACCAAATTATTGAAATTTATATGTCCCATTCATTTATTCCATAACCAAATATCATATTCGTTTTCTAGGAAACACCCTTTAGGTGTCTCATCCAAAATGTATATGTCATTTGGAGCTCTGCTTGTTGTAGCCACAATTTTACCAAACTTGCCTTTCCTGATTTCACATTTCTTTGAGTGGAATAGCATCATGTTTCCTTGATCACACATCTATCCAACAATGAGCAAATTGTGATTCATATTTTCAACCAACAACACACCCTTTGATAATGCATCCTTGCTTCCAAGAGTGACCATACCTATTCCTATGATGTTTGAGCCCCGTCATTTCCAAAATACATTGTTCCATCCTTCTTTTCTTTCAAAGATATGAATTATTTTCATCTCCAGTCATATGTGTTAAGAAACCACTTTCAACATACCACATGTTTTTGTTGCTTTGAGCCTTAAGAGTGAGAGCACACCTTTCAGTCTTCTTTTTCCATATTTGTTCATTTCGATTTTGCGTGAACTCCTTTGGAGCACTTCCAAGTCTGCAATCATTAGCCAAGTGTCCAAAATTGTTACATTTGTAACATTCGACATCATCTCTCAGATAATCAAATATGTTGATATCTTGTTGAGTTCTGGAATATCCATTTCTAAAATATCTCTTGGAATAATTTTCATGCATGCGACATTCTACAACTCTATGTCCAAACCTTCCACATGAATAATAGTGACCACAAAAGATAGGCTGATACCTGGGAGGAAACCTTCTTCGAGGAACTATCTTCCAAGGTTCTTCCTACAATTCTTGATCTCTTGATCTAGCTGGGGGATCTACCCTTTTCTCATATCCATCTTCTTTAGTTGTCATAGAGGGACTTGACTCCTTTTCGGATTTCTATTTATAACCAAGACCGGCCTTGTTGTTGGCTTGTTGGGGCCTAACTCGAGTTTAGAGGTGATTTAGCCAAACAAATCCCAGTACTACTGGCCCTTTTGGCAACAGTCCGCGAAGCACGGACTAAGGTCTCACCCAAAGTAGTATGGAGGGTGCTAGAACCAAGTTTCCGCACCCTGGAGATGTCTGATGGTTTGAAGTGGTTCGCGGTTTGACACTACACACATGTTGCTACACACACTCACCTGTACCTCGCAGCCTGAGATGCTACCTTCGCACAGCCCTACTCGGGGACCGAACAGTTTTATTACCCAAGTCCTTACATGTAGTCCGATATTAGTTGATTAACTTAACTTATTTGTACGCTTCAGTTATACTTAACAATATTCACAATTCATATAAGTGCACGTAGTAAATAAACAATGTAATTGCCAATGATATCAAACATGCAATAACTTGAGAATAGATACATGGAATTCAGATAAAACTTCTCTTTATTATTTTCTTCCTTCTGTTACAGACTCAACTCTACCCTGTGCACTCAGCTGTAGGGGTCCACGCACTCAACTGCGGACTCTACTAGGCCTCTATGCACTCAGCTGCAGAGCCTCTTCCTGCTACTACAACCCAAGATACTTAGACTCTTACTCTATGCTTGCTATCTTATTCTATCCATTAGATTCTATCATCTCCTATATTCTTTACAACTTAGAGCCTCGCTCTATTTATACAATCCCTATGGTTCACAGACCATGGGTAGGTCAACATTACATTAAAACTTAGGGTGGACAACCCTATGACACTAACATACATTATGCGCCCACAATTCGCAGGGCTTTACAATAATATTACTCAAAACTTGGGATTTGAGCCTCAAAACATGATGTGGGCGGATTCCATTCCCAACAGGCCCCCAACGCAAACATCGTGACTTGCCCTCGAGTCACTTTGTCGCCGCGGAGATCTTGGTATGGAGTCCCTCCAACTGTTCTTGAACAGTGCCGATGTCTGCAATGCACTGAGCTGCTGCTTACTAAACCTACTGCATCCTTTGTTCTGAGATCTTTGTGTTGAATTGTTTCCTGACATTTGTATCGGCATCTACTGCGTATGTTTATAGTCCCACGCCCTTGTCCGGCTCCTCAGGTCACAAAGATTGTGCTTCGGCCATCTAGTCAAATCGCCGACCCACCCATGTAGGGCTTCAATCGGCTGCCATTCACTTTGCCTGGGAAGGGTTATCCATTTAGTTTGACTAGCTAGACTGCGCCTCCGTCTGTGACCTCCTTAACAACGTATGGTCCTAGCCAATGCATTCTAAATTTTCTCAGAAATTTTTCAAAGTTACTGTCATGCAACAGCACTAAGTCATTTACCTTGAAGGTGTGCAACTTGATATGGCAGTCATGCCAGGATTTTTCACACTGCTTTTGTACCTGTTGATGAAATCCAGCCAAAAACGTTCTTCCTCGAGTTCTTCCAATTGTGCGAGCCTTTCCTCCAGAACTTCGCAGTCCATCATCCCTGTGAGTGCTGCTATTCGTAGACTAGGTATGATATATTCCATCGGGATGACAACTTCCATGCCATAAACTAACCGGAAAGGTGTATGTCCCATCAGTTTCTTACACATTGTCCTGTAAGTCCATAGCATAGTAGGTACACGTAGGTCCTAATCATTTCGCTGCACATTGCACACTTTGGTCAGCATAGTCTCCAGTATTTTGTTGAATGCCTCTACTATCCCAGTAGCTTATGGGTGGTACGGTGTACTTTTTTGATGATACACCTAAAACTCTTCTATGAGTGAGCTGATAGTGTCATTTAGGAAATGTGTCCCGCGATCACTCATTAAGATTTTTGGACAACCAAATTGGGTCAACATGTTTTCAAACAAAAAATTCACAGTCGTGGCGGCTGTGTAGTCTTTGACCAGCTACGCTTTCGCCCATCATGTCAGGTACTCCATTGTGGTGATGATGTAGTGCATACCCATCTTTCCCTGAGGTTTGATCAGCCCCACAAATTCGATTACCCATTTTTTGAATGGCTTCAGTGTCATTTGTGGATTTAACAGCATCACATCCCTCCACGATGGTTTTCCAGTCCTTTGACATATATCGCAGGCCTTACAGGGTGTTTTCGAATCCTAGTGTAGGGTTTGCCACCATAACCCTAAATGAAGAATATTTTGTGTGGTCGCGCATCCTGCATAGTGTCCTCTTGCAGCACCCCCATGTGCTTCTACAAGGATCTGACTTCGTTCAAATTCAGGTACGTATCTTCGCAATATCTCATCATTTCCCATTTTGTATAGGTGCCTTACGATGACAAAAAAATATGTCGCGCACACCACCAATTGCTTCTTCTGTTGGATAGAGTATTCCTTCGGCACAGTCCCTGTTGTTAGAAAATGGATTATATATTTGAAGTGTCATCCGCGATGTGCACCGCAAAGAGCTATGCATCAGGTAGTCCCTCTTCCAAATTAGCGGGTTCCTCGCCTGTCTCAATTCGTGACAAGTGATCTGGTCTTGCATTCAGGCATCCTGGCTTTACTACGACCTCAAAATCATATTCCTAGAATAATAAGAGCCACCTGCATATGCGCCCCCCCAACACAGGCTTATTGACCAGGTATTTCAGCGTGGAATGGTCGGTATACATCTTGAAATGTCCTCCGAGTAAACAATGTCGGTATTTTTGGAGCACGTACATCATCGCCAACCCCTCGCACTTGGTGGTGGAATAGTTCTTCTCTAATTTGGACAACCTCCGACTTGTAAACATGATATGGTGATCCAAGCCTTCCCTACCCTACTATGTGAGCATTGCTCCCAGTGCGATACACGACGCATCAACATGGACATGAAACTCCATATCCCATTTTGGGAAGACCAGGATTGGGGCAGAGGCCAATTTCCCCTTCAAGATGTCAAAACTTTTCATATAATCGTCATTCCAACAAAATGTAGCATCCTTTCTCAATAATTTTTCCATCAGTGCGGTGATTTGGGCATAGCTTTTGATGAACTTTCTATAGTATCCGGTGTGTCCCAAGGTAGCACGCAACTGTTTAACACTTTGCAGTGCTTCCAAATTTTGAATTACTGCAATCTTCGCAGGGTCCACCATCAGTCCCTGTTTGCAAACCACATTTCCCAACAGGTTTCCGAAGGGAACGAGGAATGTGCACTTCTTAAGGTTCAACACATTCTGGTGTCCTCGAAAAGTATCCAACATCAAGTGTAGGGTTGATACATGGTGCTTAACTAATCTGAAGACAGTCCAATCATCCAGATAGACCTCCAAGAACTTGTGGGCGTATTCTTTGAATGTAGCAACAGTGATATGAAAAGATGGATGGATTGTTTTTCAATCCAAACGGCATAACGGTGTATTGGAAGCAGCCCCATTCCGTTGCGAAGGTCATTTTTATCCTATCTTATGGCGTGATCTTGATCTGATGGTACCCTGAGAACCCATCCATGAATGAGTATGCTT
Organism: Pinus taeda; assembly: GCA_000404065.3. NCBI lineage: Eukaryota > Viridiplantae > Streptophyta > Pinopsida > Pinales > Pinaceae > Pinus > Pinus taeda. The sequence goes on from APFE030955159.1 coordinate 43,590, forward strand.
CCTGGCTGCCAACATTTTCTAATACTTCATCTATGAAAAATGTCGGGAATGGGTTGTGTACACAGGCATCGTTTAGCTTCCTGAGTTCCACACATATTCTTATTTTTCCCTTCTGCTTCTTCTCTTGCACTACCATAGGACTCACCCAGTCAGATTCTTCCATTGGCTCAATAATTCCAGCTGCGAGAATTTTGTCTAATTCTATGCAGATGTTTTCCTTGTATTTCGGATTCAAGCGGTAAGGCCTCTGCTTAACCGGCTTCACATCAGGTTTCAGGGTGATCTTCATCATCCCTAAGTCGCCAACGATCCCTTTTAAATCCGTAATTTTGGTCCAGAATAAGTCTTGGTATTCACGGAGTAACTCTGTGACCTTATCCACCATAGCATCATCCCAATAGTCTCCAAGTGTTGCATATTTTGGTTCTGTCTTTGTTCCAATGTTTACTTGCTTTATTTTTAGTGGCACGGTGATGTCGGGATCCTCAATCAGTGGTCCTCGAACCTCACGATAGCCCTTTGTTTCTGGAATGTTAATATTTCATGGGTCCTCATCATCCTCCTCAATGTTTACATTGTAACACGCCAATGCACAGCTCAGTTGTGTCGTCCATTCCATCTGAAGCACTTCTATTGGCTCCTGGGGTATTTTGAAGATAGTTGTTTTTACTACTTGTAGTGCATCATCAACAGTGTCCCACTAGTGATCTTCAAACATGAAAGTCAACAAAAATCCCTCGCGCAAGATATCCCATTCACTTGTGTCATGGTGGATCTCCATCTCAGTATACCAATTCATGGGTATGACATCCAAGGTATGATAAAACAAATGCACCGATTCAAGCTATGGCTCTTCCCCGTAGAACTTGGTCCATTTCGCGATGTGTGTACATGGATCATCCCGTCCATCATACTTGTCTGCTAGCCACATCTATAGTTTCCCAAATCGTAGGCGCATCATCCTCCTACATCCGTGCCAATCCTCAAGGCTTCTCTGATGCGTACCCCACCACCTTTCGGGTGTAGCGCGCAGTCCCAATTTCATAGCATCGAATCGCTATTGTTTTGGCACTACACTTTCAAATTTGTTCAGGAATTCATCCATCATTGTCAACCCGTCATACATTGGCAGATCCCTTACCTCTGTTGTCACGCAGCGCAGTGATATTACCATCATGTTGCAGTTGAGTGTGGTTACCTCGTGTAACCGGTTCTGCCATCGTTCTGTTTCCTCATCCGAATCCGAAGCACAGGAGCTTTCACGCTCCCATGAAATACTACCATCTGCTATTGGATTCACCCAATCTTGCTCTTGAGAAGTTATCTTGTAGATACAGTTGAGATCGGCATCACTATCATCTTCGTGCCCTAGTTCTGTGTAGCGCTCTCCTTCCGCAGGGTCTAAAGGTAACACTACACGTAGTGACACTTTCTCAAAAATCATTTTGTTCTTCTTTAGATTTATTACTCCATTCATATCAGTAACCCAATCTATTCCCAGTAGTGCGAGATAGGGATTGTTGTCATCGACAATCTCTATTACTTTGAAATTTTCTAGCACGCTAGCACGTTCGATATCTACTATTATCCTCTGCAATCTTCCCATCGGTAGGATCTTCTACTGGTTCACCATTCACAATTGAATAAGAGACCATTGTAACGCGGGTTTGCCCATGCATTCCCATGTTTTCTTTAGTAGTACATTTTTGTCTGATCCGAGATCTAGAATTACTTGATCCATTTCGTACTCTCTGATTTGTGCAGTCAATCGCATTTCCTTTCCTATTCGCAATTCATGCTTTCCAAGTTTCTGGACTACGCATGGTTCTCTGGACCCAACGCACCTAGTGATAAGTTCCTACAGTCCTTTTACAGCCTTGCTGTCATGCAACAGTTTCATGCATGTCTCAAAAAAGGTAATGAGCATTGAAGGATCCATCCCCCGTTCTAGTTGATCCTTACTACTTGAAGTGGAGGCCTCTGTGAAGCTCTTCTTAGCTTCCATGAATGTCTCCTTTGCGCACTCCAAATCAAATTCAGGTTCCTTTGTAGGAACCTTGCAAACCCACGCACTTTCTTCTAGCTACTTACCTTTGTCATCTCTGGTTGTGATACCATTTCAAAGCACTATGTTTACATTTGGGTTCTCTTCGCGTGGCTTAGACCTCATCATTTGCAGGTTCTGAGTCGGGGGAGGCTGGAGTACTCCTCTATTGCGCAACCTCGCTATTAGTGTAGGGTAGTCCTCCATCTCATGATCAAATTGGGTACAGTATAAACATGATTCTCTCGTCAAATTTGTACAATAGTGGGCATAGTTTCCTGGCCCTCCGCAATTGTAACAAATTAGTTTTCTATGACCCCTTCCTGGTCCCATTCCACCTCGACCTTTTTCGCACCCCTGAAATCCAACACATACCATCCCTGCATTTGGATTGAGGGCTTGCATTTTGATCTGTACTCTATAGGCAGTGGTCTGATCCATCATTAGTTCATAGCTTCTGCAGGTGCACTCATCATGGCCTACCGACCTGCAGAAATTACAAAACAATTGCTAGGACATCTGTGTATGCTTCTGTAATAGGTGACAATTATCTGTAGTGTGTTTTCCTCCTATCTAATAGATCATGCACCATAATGTAGGTGCCATGCTCAGTCCTGCATGTGCATCTCATCTTAACAGCATCGACCCTCCTCTTGCCAAGTAATTCGCGAGAACTGGACAGTGGTCCTTGTCATTCCCCTGGCCTTTACATTTTATGCACCATACCTCCTTGCATGCCTCTGGCCAAGTTGTCTTGTCCTGTTTCTAACTCTGCATTTCCAGACACAAATTTTGCAGTTGCACGTGGATTTTTTGGACTCCCAGACCAGGACCTTGTATTGGGGTCTCGTGCAATCTCATTGCAATCTCTAGAGCTTCGGCTTGGGTGGATAGCTTTTGTTGTGACAGCATCATCCTTAAATGTAGTGTTAATGATGCTACAAACCATGTGCGCTATTGTCCATCTATCAATGTCATGTTGGCTTCATGAATCATACTCTTCAGTCTTTGGTCCAGATCCCATGGTGTCTCGCCTAGAAGCATCGCGATTTCCTTAAACCTGATAATCGATTGTGTCTCTGATTTTGGCCTGCTAAATTCCCTATTCAGATGGTCATTAGAATGCTTAATGTACCATGTTAGTGCGTGATCCTGCAACATGCTTACCAGCATTGCCTTCTTTATATTGTCATCCATGACTCCTTGTGCTTCTCATACAACCTTTACTACGAACCAAAATTGGTATGGATCTTCATTCCTTATTCGTCTGAATACTGGAAATTTTATCACGCTCACCATATTGAACTATGGTGGTGGTGGAGGAGGTGTGGATGGAGATGGTGGTGAAGATGGTGAGACTAGTGGTGGTGTAGGTGGAGGTGGTATGCGTGTAATTCACTGCCTTATCAAACTAATCGCGCTCCTTGAAGAAACTTTCCCGAGCTCTTCCTCACTTTCCCGTTGAGGTGAAATCAAGGGGCTATTTTCTATCTCTGCACTACCTTCATTTCTATAGATCCTTCTACTTCGCGTAGCCCCAAACATCAATTTATTCACATAACCCGCTTTTCACACAATAGCACCTTAATCCAAGTGTTCAAATATTTAATGTACTTACCTCACGGTCCTTTGAGGAAGCATCATTACACCTCACTATAGTTGAAGGTCGTATCTACCACGAACTCGGTGATAAACCCTCCTATAATTCAATCGAGCCAATGGTCCACAACGCACATGGTATTATCTTTCGATGCTTCTAGTCTGTACACCAATTCTGGAGTCCACACAATCAGTTTATCGAGCCTGCAGCTTCCCTGATTATCTGTTAGCTTCGCAATCCACTTGTACAACTTAGAGGGGAAGGATGCAAAGAAATTTTTTTGGATTTTTGTATATAAGTAGCACTCCAACCACTATTCCTTTGATACTCATGGAGTCTTGTTTTCCTATGCCACGAACTCGTTAATCTTTCTGTCCAACCACCCTTCAATTTCTTTCTTTGTTGGATTCCAGTGACACAACACCAAACATCCCTCATGCAGATCCTGGTCCCGGCAATGGAACCATTTGTTGGCTTGTTGGGGCCTGACCTAGGGTCAGAGGTGATTTAGCCAAACAAATCTAGGTACTACTAGCCCTTTCTGTAACATTCCACGGAGCGGAGACTGAGGTCTCACCCGGAGTAGTATGGGAGGGTGCTAGAACCAAGATTCCGCACCCTGGATATGTGTGATGGTTTCAAGTGGTCTACGGTTCGACCCTGCATGCACATCGCTACGCATGCTTACCCATACCTCGTAGCCTGAGATGCTGCCTTTGCGCAGCCCTACTCAGGGACCAAACAATGTTATTAGCCAAGTCCTTACACGTAGTTCGATATTAGTTGATTAACTTAACTCATTTGTACACTTCAGTTATACTTAACAATATTCACAATTCATTTAAGTGTGCGTAGTAAATAAACAGTGTAATTTCCAATGATATCAAACATGTAATAACATGAGAACAGATACATGGAATTCAGATAAAACTTCTCTTTATTATTTTCTTCCTTCTGTTACAAACTCAACTCTACCCTACGCACTCAATTGCAAGGGTCTGTGCACTCAGCTACGAACTCTACTAGGCCTTTGCGCACTCAGATGCAGAGACTCTTCCTGCTACTATGACCCAAGATACTTAGACTCTTGCTGTATGCTCGCTATCGTATTCTATCCATTAGTTTCTATCATCTCCTATATTCTTTACAGCTTAGAGCCTCACTCTATTTATACAATCCCTATGGTCTGCGCACCATGGGTAGGCTGACATTACATTCAAACTTAGGGAAAACAACCCTATGACTCTAACATACATTCTGCACCTGCAATTATGCGGTGCTTTACAATAATATTACTCAAAACTTGGGCTTTGAGCCCCAAAACATGTTGTGGGGGGATTCCATGCCCAACACTTGTCACTATATGATTGTTGGTTGCTAATGAGTTCGTCCAAAGCCTTTGAACTTTTGGCGTAGTCTTGAATATTTTTTCCACTTTTTACTTCCTTTCGTATAGAAACTATTTCATCTTCGAATGCTTCTCTCTCCTTGTTGCTTTCCTTTACTTCTTTCCTGAGTGATTCTTCAATTCGTTTTTATTCTTCAATCTTGATTTTAATATTGAGGACATGTTCCCTTTCTATCTTCAATTTGTCTTCAAGAGTGTTAACATGTTTTTTTTTATCCTTGGGCTCTTTGATAACCCTGATTACTTCGTTTTAAAATTCAACTTCAGTAATTTTTTCTTCTTTGTCTCCTTCTTCATGAGGTTCCTCTTGTTTATTTTGATTTGCCATAAATAATACTCTTCCATTGAATTCTTCTTCGTTATCACTTTCTTCTTCGGATGAGGAATGATCTTCTTTAGAGAAGAAAATTTTCTTAAACCATTTATTCTTGCGTTGCTTGTTGAACTTCTTAGGACTTTTCTTTCCTTTTGTAACACCCTCATTTTTGTGAGGACATTTGGTTGCAAAATTGCCAACCTCACCACAATCAAAACATATTAATGGAAGTTTACCTTTGAATTTTCTCATACCCGTTCTCATTTTCCACGTGAAGTAGGCAAATTCTTTATCTAATAATTATTCTTCATCTTCTTCCTTTTCCTCATCCTTACAATTGCAAGTTTTTTCTTTCAGAGTCTACTTGTCCTTACTATTCTTCTTGGATGAAGAAAATGTTGTTTCTTAGTGAGAGGTGCCATCCTCTTCTTCAATCCTCATTTCATATGCCGTAAGAATTAAATGCAATTCATTTATCCTAAGATTGGTCATATTCGATCTATCTTCCAAGACAAGTACCTTAGGGTTAAATCTTGTTGGCAAGGTTCTGAGGATATCTCAGACAACAATTTTTGTTTCAACAGGTTCTACCAAACCTTCCAATGTATTTGTTGTTTCATCAACACACTGAAAGTATGTAGCAATATCTTCATCTTCCTTCATTTTTAGTTGCTCAAATTTTCCTTGAAAATTTGAAGATTTTTTTCTTTCACCTTTGAGTCTCCTACATATATATTTTCAAGCTTGCCCCATACCTCTTTAGCAATTTTACAACTCAATATCTTAAGATAAACACATTCGATAAGCCTGCTGAGAATCATATCTTTAGCCTTTGCATAATATACCATATTTTTCTTACTTTGTTCATCCTAAGTCGGTGTGAAGCCTTTTTCAACGATTTCCCATACTTTGTATCCTTGTGCCAGCAAATGAACCTGAATTATTCCACTCCAAAGTGCATAGTTATTTCCATTGAACAAAGGAACTCTATTATTAGTATACTCCATGTTCTCCTTCCACTTGTTAGACTGTTATTGAAGGAACCAAGCTCTGATACCAATTGTTGGAAATACTCAGAGGGGGGTTGAATTCGTATTCCTTAGCAACTAGCAATTTTAAATATTTTCAGAGAAATTAGTCAATATTCAATTATTATGAATGTTTATGCAGTAATAAATGTAAATAAAAGAACACAATAGGAACAATAATTTTAGGTGGAAAACCCCCTAAATATCAAAATCCATCGAACACTTTTCTAACAAATTCTTCAGTCTTTAGCCCCAACTGAAATGAAAGCAACAAATTCCTATAATTTTAGAAAAGCATTCTTCTCCAGATCCCACTGGAAGGACACCCCAACGCCCTGGTTTCTTTAGTAATCAACTGAATGGATGCCCCAATGCCCTAGTGAGCCACAACTCACCTTAGTACCACCCTACCACCCTGAAGTGTTCACAGGCCCCAACCTGTAGGTGAATTCATACACCTGCCTAGCACCTCCCTTCCACGCTATAATGACTAAAATAAGAAAAGGTTGTGGATTCCCAAACTAGAGACCAAAATCCATGATACAGTAAGATGTATAATTATCTTTGTGTACTTGAAAAAATACCCAATCATTCTATGACTTGCAACCCAACCATAACATCATCCCAACAGTGACTCCCATACCTCCCAACACCGCCTCTTCGACTCTAGGCATAATGAATCTTTCACAAATGACTCTTTTACAATCCTTACAATGACGACTCTTTTACAATCTTTACAATGATGACCCTTTTACAAATGACTCTATTACAACTTTACAATGATGACTCTTTTAAAATCTTTACAATGATGACTCTTTTAAAACTTTACAATGATGACTCTTGACCTTAACAATACTTCACAATATCTGGATGGTTGTCACGTCTTCAAGGATGTCCCGATGCAATGATTCCTTTAATTTGATATTTCTTCTCTTGAATTATTTATTGATGTTTTACTTGAATCTTCTTCTACCTGCATGCAAAATTGGTCCAACGAAACCAATCCCAAAACAAAACAAAATACCCTTCAACTTACCTCTACCTGCAAAACGCATGTAAGTGCATGATAATGAATAAATTAAAATTACAATTACAATGCATACCTGAAGTGTGCTTGTCACTTTTGTTGTTGACTTGTTATAGCAGTAGACAAAGATTGCCACTCTTGATATAGGTTTGGACTCTATGCAAGACTATATCCAAAACTGACCTAAATATATATCCAATAAAAATTGATGATAGACCCTAGACTTGTGATGGACCAAGTTCTAAGTACTACAATAGAGACCATTCTATCAACTATGACAAGACAAGTAACATTAACTTACAACATCATATATATTTAACAGACTTGGTGTATCATCAAGAATATATAGCATCAAATGTATAGTATCAAGAACAGGACATCCGAAAAACTAATTGTGACATATAGAGACATAAAGATATAACCGAGACCCTACATATACTTAAGTTGTACTACAAAAACATATGTCAAATATGATACTCAAAATTAAAATGTAAACACTAACCATACATACCTTGTTGTAGGAGACTTACCCTTGACTATTGGTGGATGGTCCTTACTACAATGATCCTTGAATGCTTGCTTTTTCTTTCCTTCTAGGAGCTCGATATTGAATCTGTGGTATCTATGTGTTGTACTACGAAACAACCCCCCCATTTATAAATGACAATAGCTAGGCTTAGAACTGTAAATGGGGAGACTTTTAAATTTTTATGTTTAAGATAATAAAACCCTAACTCTAAGAAAATTTCTAGAAAAACCTTTCAAAACTAACTAAGCATGAAATCCATATCACAATCGCACATTGCACTTCTCTGCATGACCATGTTAAAAACCATTACAAAAATGTGATATGCGAGTAGGCCTCCCATTGCGATAACATCACCTAGTCATTTCGCAATCACATTCAAACTTTGCATATTTCGCAAAAAACTTGACCATGCAATTAGAACAACCACAAACAATTTGCGAAATGTGAAATTACGATCTCGCAATTGCATTTTTCTTAAAATATCTGGTAACGCTATACTGTATCCTTTTTTAGACTGCGATGCATGATTAGGTCCAGTAAAACATGTGGAATAATTACATTTTAAATGCTAAAACAAACAAGTTGACAGGTTATTAAATATTTAGAAGCCTGAGGAAGGATAATCATTTTCTTGGTTATGTGTAGTTATAATTGAGTATCTCATTAAAACCTTTCTCACAATCCAAAGTCATTTCACAGAAGTTTTCAATATTAATTGCTAGATATTGTCTGTGCTGATATATCTTGTCTATCTCAGGAAAGTGACAAAAGACACGTCCCTTAGAAAGGTGATGTAGAAACAGAGAAAACAAAAAATTGTTGAAGTTGAGTTTACAGAGATGGCTCCTATCTTTGCCGATACAATTTGTGACGTTGTCGGAGGCAGAACAACTTGGGAAGTAATCTACAATAGGTTGGAGGACGAGCATCCTAAAATCATTGTTACAAGAACAACAACTGATTCCAAAAGGCCTTCAAAACTCCAATGTAGAGGTGCTTCCTTTTCATTCCTTCATAGGATAGGAGCAAGGGCTAAAATCCTCCCCTATATAGATATGATCAGGTGGGTGATTGAAAACCTCATAATTGAAGATAAGCAATTCCAGAATTCAAAGATGGAGCTCATTGGTTCATTCAGAGTAGAGGATCTGAAGAAAATATACCACATACCTGATCCCCAGGATATCTATGACGATACATTTGTGGCTAACTTTGAAAAGAAGCATCTAGACCCCTTCAAGCTAATTCAGGGTTGGACGCTGTTGGACAAAAAATTCAAATATGACAAATTGGGTATGTATGTTATAGCCTCTTTGGTGAACCCCTACAACTATGCAGCAGCCATGTTATGTAGATTGTATGGCTACCCAATAATACTAAGTTTTCAATTGAATGGATTCCTCTTATTGATGCATATGTTAATTCCCATATCATGATTTGGCATTCTATCCTATCTGGCAACCTAGCCACCACCATTACCGAATATCGACAGAAGAAAGATTCCTTCTTAGATAACCTCCCTCCCTTCTATTTCAATGCCTACATTATGGATGCTATCAATTTTTGCACAACATTTCCAACCATGGGTTGGAAATGGACCTTACAAGATCCTTACCCAATCCATCTCAGTCATAAACCAATATGGGAGTCACATTATATACCTCACTTCTATAAGATATTCCATGTTGTTGTGTTTCCCCTACATCAAATGATTTTCAATAAAAAATCCCCTAGGTTCTCACAAGAAGCTGCAATAGACCTGCTTACTGTTGGCAAGTATTTTATTGAAGAATGATTCACCTATATTAGGGTTTTTAGTAGCATAGTTGATCCACACATCCTTCCTCTATATGTTTCTGATAAGTTATTAGCAAGAGAGATTGCCTACCAAACCGTGGGAAAGCACCTGACTAAAGTTCTAAAAGATGGCAAGAAGTCATTATGGCCCATTTTCCCTGTCAAATGTGGTTCTTTTGCTTTGGCCAATTTTGTTCATGCCACTAAGGAATCAACACATATGGAAGCCCTCAGGCTTCATACATTACCCAAGAGGCAATTTGATCCAAATAAAGTGGCATACAATGTCACTACTTGAGTTAAACTCAAGCTATACAATCATGATTACAATCATTTTGAGGATTTGTTATAGTCACTCGTATCCTTCAAACAGGCATTTGAATGGGAAAAAGAAAATATGAAACCTGAATATTTTCAAATATTTCAGGAATTCAGAGAGAAGAGGCTCCAAGTGATCCCAATGCATCTATTGAAACCCGAGGATAATACTACTCCAGGCATCACTATTGATAGTGGAGGCCCTATCTCTCAAATAGACTCTCAAGTAAACACTGAGAAGACACCAGACACAAGTCCCAAGATGTCGATAACATAGCTGAGTCCAGCAGAAAGTTAGTTGAGAAGCAAGTGATGAGCACCCCGGCTATGGAAATTAGTTCAGAAACCAAAGGTGGTAGTTTGGAGCAGGAGTGGGATCAATTTAATCAGAAATTGCAAGGCACTCCCAAAACCTCAAATGCCCAAGAAACAAAGGAATTCAGAAGTCATCAGCATGTTCAAAAGGATACATAGCTCAAGTCTGCCAACAAACAGTATACACCTATGGAGGAACAAGCAACAACTTCCTAACATACTGAAATTATCCCTGCTCTACCCACATCGGAGATTGTTCTCAGAGTGACTAAAATACCTCCACTTCATGTGTTCTATAGCCCTCTCCACAAGGTTGTAGTTAGAAGGCGGAGGAAAAGGAGAAGGGTAGATGCACCTGAATTCCCACCTGGGAACAAGCCCTTGGATGTGGTTTGGAAGGAAATTCCTTTCATTCCGGCTAAGAAATTGACAATATTATCACAGTTCACAGGAGCATACGCATCGTCCACTATGGACAAGGCTACTAAGGTCTCTACTCTGCTAAGGGAGAAAGAGGAGAGAATTGTACAACTTGAACAAGAACTCAAGGCATAGAAAGCAAGCACAAACAAATAGGTAGTGGAGCAACTAAAGCAATTGCAGCAAGACATGGACGTCTTGAAAATTATCCATGAGGCCAATATATTGGCCAAAAACATGCAAATCTAGGAAATGCAACAATCCATGGAAAGATACAAGGAAGTTCCCACTACAGAGGAGTTCATCAAAGAGGCCTTGGAATTAAATTCCCTTTTGGTGAGACAGCAAGATTATTTCTGCCAAAAGATGTCTCATATTACTCCCTATTTGAATACTAGTGACCGACTCACAGACAAGGCAATCGACCAGAGAAAAAAGTTAAATGATTTAAACACCAAAATCTCTGAGTTCATTGAGTGGCAGGAAAAAAAATATGGAAAGAAGGCCAATCTACCAGAGATTGAAGAAACTCATAAGGACATTCTCTTTGCAGATTGGGATGTGAGAATCAAACAGGCTAAACTAGCAGTCGCAAGGGCAGCAGGAGTATCAAAGAACATCATCAAAGTAGTGAACCACATCTTGTTCACCACCAGTCTCATCAAGGAAGGCAATACGAAAGAAATTCCTGATTTAACTGCTCTGTATAAAGACTAGCAAGAGAAGGCAGGGATTCAGAGAGAGGCAATTGTGAAACTGAATACAACCAAATGGGAGTCGTATTGGCAGTATCTAGTTAAGCCACATAGCCATACTATGAATTTAAAATGTTCCCTTCACATGACTCAAAGGATTTTTCCACCGCTCACCGATGCAATCTTCACTGGACAGCTCAGGACTCATTTGGGGCCACCTCCTCAAATTCAAACGATGACCGATATTTGCAACTTAAAGGATAATCTAGCAGATAGAAATTCATCCTCTTAGTTTCATTTATTTTAGGCTTTGTTTATTTTTGGAGTTATTTACCTATTTAGGAGGAAGGTTGTTTGAAACCTTCTCAAATTTTGTATAATCTATTTTTGCACTTTTAGTTACAATAGTATTTATACCCTTCTCATGCATTTAGAGAAGGGTCTACAATTTTATCAAAAACATTTGCAAATAATGCACTATTGTAACTTTGTGAATGCTTTGGTGAAGTGGTGGAACATGATTAGTTCTTTTAGATATCAGACTACTTTCCTTTGTTGATGCACTTTTGTATTCTTAGAAGGCAGTTTGATTTGAAGAAAGAAGTTGGTCTATGTCATTTGTCAAATGAGCAGGACTTCACACACATGGTACTATTATCATGTATGATTGATTCTATTTACATTTCATTAATGGAAAAATTTTACTTTCATGGATTATATGTGAGATTTATTATTTTTGTTAAGCGTTAATTGCACTTTTCTATGATGCCTAGTTGAAGTTGTGATTTTCATATATAACTCATCATATATGCGATATATTTTATAAATTCCTTTGACTAACTATTTAGTCAAAGGAATTATATTTTACATTATCATCTCTGTTTAGTTGTTTTCAATATTTATTATCACATTCTAAATAGATATCCTTGTAGATCGCATATCACACAAGAAAACCCGAGTTTATATTAGAATAAGTTAGTTAGAGGAATTGAATTTTAGAATAAATCACTTAGATTATCATTATTCTATCACAAGGCACTCATAAACCACCCACTCTCATCTTAAAACCCACATGGGGAAACTGGTGCCATTATCCCTAGTCGGAGCCACCACTTTAAACAGAAAATGAGTTGTCTTAAGGTCCTGACTAGGTGGTTACCCCCCATGTTTCGACAGCAGAATTCCGAGGCCAGAAAATTTTGGCACTAGAAGGAGGGAATTCAACTGTGAATGGTAGATGAGGCTAAAAATCATTAGAAAATCATTCATAAGAGTCAAAACCCCTCCACCATTTCTACACCTCAAACTCATTCAGAATCTCTTGATCAAAAGTCTGAAGTGGTAGAAACATGTCCCTCGTCTCCCGAAGTAGTAAGGATACCACCTTCCCCAGAATACACTCCTAAGTCTCCCAAAGTTTATTCTTTGATGCAACAATTGGAACAGATATACATTTCTGCACAGAAGCCGCAGACACCCGAAGTATCTGAAGAGAGTGTTGCCTCCTTATTACAGAAAACTGGTGTATTGACTAGACTGCAAAGTGAGAGACTTGGGGTTACCCCTTTCGAGTTCCCCATTTCTCCATGATGTAGGAAAGTCACTTCATCAGCTTTTGAATCAGATATTAGCGAGATCACATAACCTTTCCATTGATTTACTCCTCCGTCCACTTCTATCCAATCCACAACTTCTCAAACATCCACTTCTCCAATTAGTACTAATCCAGTAATAAGTTCTTCACCATCTATACCTACTTCTAGACCGAGCTTCTCAATTTCCCAGTCCCCAACTCAAGTTATGGCCAATCAACCTTGGACAAATCTTGGTGTTGTTCTAGCTGCAAATCCAAATGCACTCCCAACAAACCTAGAAAAATGGTTGCATAAGTATAATCCTGATGATGCTCTCCTGGTCGAAGAACATCTAAATGATTCTATGCTAGCCATGAATCTCAATGGGGTTGCACATGAAGATGTTGTAATCATAATGTTTCCTTATACTTTCCAAGGATTTGTTGGATCTTGGTACTTTTCCCTCCCAGCAGGTTCAATTAGAGGCTGGGATACTTTTCAAGAAGTATTTCTTTCAAAATTTGGTGATGATAGGACCATAGCTTCCTTGATCAATGATCTTTCTAATTTAAAAGCTAATCTAGATGAAAATATCAAATATTTCAACTCCAAATTTAACAAATTGCTAAAAAAAATCCCAACTACCTCTAAACGTGTTGTAGATGTACAAATAGAATGGTATATATCATATATGCCTTCTAATATTGCAATCTTTGTAGATAGAGCCAATAAGGATACCCTCATAGAAAACATGAAAGAAGCCATGTCTGTAGAAAGAAGAATCTTAGCTTTGAAAAGAGATCACAAACAAACGAAAGAAAGACAAAATAAGTGAAATTTAAGGATGAATCTAAGAAGAAGGCTTCAAAAGACCCTTTTGATCGTGAAGGTATTCAAAAAGTGTTAAAGAAAATGTCCAACAAAATGGTTGAAATTAAAAAACAAGTTGCAGAATCCTCTGCTCCTAAGAAACCTTTTCGATAAGTCAAAAGGAACCCTTCTTCTACATCACAAACCCCAAACACCATTTCAAATTTTGAATCTAACCAAGAAGTAGAAGAAGATTCACAAAACAAAAAGGAAGTCAAAATGGAAGAAGAGATTGAACTAAACGGGATGTGGGATTTTATTCTCCCAATTGAAGAAGTGGCACAAGTAGTACCAGTGACTACAAGAAGAAAAAAATTTCTGAACATGTCTATCACAAATCACAAGAAAAAAGTTGTTGCTCCTGCAGAGGAGAAAAAAATTGCTAAGAAATCTAAGACTAGCCAAACCGATCCTATCCCTCCAAATTCCCCAAATGCCTCAAAAACATTGGTAATCTTTGATATGGTCAAATACAATAAAGTGGACGGCATGAAAAATATTAGAGCTAACATCTCACTACATCAGCTCACTAAACTCAAACAATAGCATAATATTTTATTAAGAGAATTGAAAGAAATTCCAGTACCTCCTCTTCCATCTACTGTAGTTACTCAAGCTACCTATAGTATGGGAAAATCTCCCTCATCCTCAAACAAGGTAGATCCTTCAGATCTAGTTCTTATTGGCGATAGATCTATTTCTCATGTTCCTTCATTTTTTCTCACTTATGAAATTTTCAACAGGAACATTCACAACTACCTTGTTGATTCAGGATCCTCCTCAAATATAATGCCAAGGGATGTGTGTACCAAATTGAACATTACAACTCAAAAATCTGGAGTACACATAGTTCAGCTAGATAGGAAAAAAGTTGAAGTCCTTGGAGAAACAGCCTCAGTTTCAATTACAATTTCCCCTAATCCAAAATTTTCCCAAATTATTGATATTTTGGTAGCCGATATCCCTAAATTTTATGGTTTTATTCTCAGTAGAGACTGATCTTAAAAGCTGCACGGTTATTTCGCAACTGATTGGTCTCACATGTGGTTGCCACACAATGGTAAGCCTAACCAAATCAAGGTAGACCAAGAGAAATTCATGAAATATACAGTTAACGACCTCAAGGGAAGCGACGAACTTGTTGCTTTCACTAATAATATCATTGGAAATTACTCAGCTGAGTCCTCTTTAGGATCCTTTAATGCTCAGAGGTCTCCTTTTTTAGATAACACTATAGTCTCCCAAGTCAAAAAAATTTCACAAAAGGATCATTCTAAATGTCTTACTTTAGTAGATAAAGTTTATAATAATTATCTATTCTAGACTCTCTATTTTGACAGTTCTAAATCAGAGGATGGCGCAAGTGCAAGATGCATTTTGGTCAATCCACAAGGAGAGAAAACCATGTTGGCCTGCAGACTTGAATTCTAGTGCACTAACAATGTCATTGAATATGAAGCACTAATCCAAGGACTGTATAAAGCCATTGGTCTTAATGTCAAATACCTGCAAGTCTACGGTGATTCAGAGATAATTGTGAAACAGGTGAGAAATACAATTCATTGTGTCTTTGGGCACCTTAAACACTATCAATATTTAGTTTAGAAATTGACTTCTCATTTTTCTGCTTTCAACATACCTTCAGTCCCTAGATTAAAAAACGTGTGCTGACTTGCTTGCAAATGTGGCATCTAGGCTTATAACCTTAGAAGATTTTAGTCGAGACAGATTTTAAATAGAATTAATATTTAGGCCATCAATCCTTGACAATGTAGAAAATTGGAGAGTATTCAACAATGATGCAGATATAGTTAATTTCCTTACATTGGAGGCATTGTATGAAGAACATATCATAGATGGACATGAGCATGATCTAGAAATAAAACTTAATCATGATCATAACCCGATCCCAAAGTTTGTGGTTAAAATGGATGATATTTATGATCTAAAGGATAGATTTAAGAAAAGTACTAACTCCAAAACTCAAAGTTGTACTTTAAGATTTGAAGTAGTAAACCTAGGGTCAAACGAAAAACCTCAAAATGTCAACCTAGGTCTAGGCCTATCATCTGAAGAAAGAATATCATTCATCAGGTTGTTGAAGACATATAAAAGTTTTTTTACTTGGGATTATGTAGATCTCAATTCTTATGATGCCTCTATAATTCAACACACCATACCCATGACTTCAAATGAAAAGCCAGTTTAATAGAAGCTTCGCAAAATTCACCCCAACCTTGAAAGTCAAATCAAATCTAAATTGAACAAGCTTCTGAAAGCCAAAATAATCTTCCCTGTTATACATTCTAAATGGGTATCAAATATGGTACCCGTAAGGAAAAAGAATGAAGATATTAGGATTTGTATTGATTTTAGAAACCCGAATCAAGCTTGCCAGAAAGATAATTTTCCCTTGCCCACCATGGAACAGATTTTACAATCAGTAGTAGGTTCTGAATTAATGTCCTTTCTAGATGGATTCTCAAGATATAATCAAATACTTGTCCATCCAGATGACAAATTAAAGACAACATTCAGGACCAAGTGGGGAACATATGCCTATCAGAATATGCCTTTCAGACTCATTAATGCGGATGCCACATTTCAACGTGCAATGGACATTGCTTTCAAAGGTCTAATCAATAAATCTTTGGTTATTTACTTGGATGACATCACAGTCTATTCCAAGGATAGGAACAATCATTTAGCTGACCTAAAACACATTTTCGAATGATGTAAGAAATATGGCATTTCCTTAAACCCAAGAAATCTTATTTTTCTTTACCAGAAGGCAAACACCTTGGGTTTATAGTATCCAAGAAAGGAATTTGCATTGATCTTGATAGAGTCCAAGAGATTAAAAAAATTCCCCTCCCACACAACAAGAGAAACATGCAAACATTCCTAGGCCAAATATATTTTGTAAAAAGATTTGTCCCAGATTTTTCACAAATTATTCTACCTCTTCAAGCAATGATATGAAAAAGTGCATTTTTCAGATGGAAGAAGGATGAAAGAGAGTCATTCAGGTTGATAAAAAAAAAGCTATTTCTAATTATCCCTCATTAACAACCTCAGACTTTCTCAAACATTTTGTATTATATAATTTCTCAATTGATACATCATATGAAACAGTTTTGACATAGCTAAATGAGGAAAATATTGAGACACCTATCTCCTTTTTCAGTTCTAATTTACAAGGCGTCGAATTAAATTATTTTTCTGTGGAAAAACAAGCATTTTATGTTTTTAAAACTCTAAAACATTGCAGACCTTTTCTTCTTAAAACCCATACAAAGATAATTGTACCCTACCCTGCAGTAAGACAATTATTGATCCAAAGAGAAGTAGGGAAGAAAAGAGCTAATTGGGCAACTGCACTCCAAGAATATGATGTAGAAATCTAGCCAGCTAAAATTGTCAAGGGCCAAGGTTTTTGCAGGATGTTAACAGGAGCCTCCCAGTTACCATCAAAAGAAGATCAAGGTAATGAAGTTCAAATATCAGAGGTAATCCTCAATGAGACCCAATATCAATACGCTGATTTGAATTTTTATCTAAAAAATGGATATGCTCCTATGCATCTTAATTATAAAACAAAACGAGCTTTAATATTGAAATCAAATCAGTATGATCTAGTCAATCATGTATTGTTTAGGAAAAATTATGATTCAGTATTGCTGAGATTCCTAGAGAAACTTGAAGTGGAAAATGTCAAGCAGGAATTATATGATGGACCAGCTGGAGGACATTTTGGAGGAAATACCATGGCCCACAAAATCCTACATGTAGGGTATTCTTAGCCAACAATATTTGAAGATGCACATGAATATGCAAGGAAGTGCAAAACTTGTCAAACCACAGCTGGAAGAAAAAGAAGGCCAGCATTCCCTTTACAACTAGTTAACATCCAACAACCATTCGAACAATGGGGATTAGACATAATTGGTGAGATTGTTCCTAACTCTTCTAAATAGCACAGGTACATCATTACATCTACTGATTACTTTACTAAGTGGGTATAAGTTGTCCCATTGTAGATAGCTAATACAAAAAATATCACATACTTCATTGATCAGTACATAATTACCAGGTTTGGCTTACCCTCAGCTTTAATTTTTGATAACGCATCTTGCTTTTCTAGAAATACAATGGTAGAATTTTCTCTTGAGCGAGGCTTCAAGTTGAAATATTCAGTGAATTATTATCCTGAAGGTAATGGATTAGTAGAATCAACAAACAAGAACCTAATTAGAATTATCAAAAGAACTATTGATCAAAATCACAAGAATTCGCATAAAGCATTAACATTTTCTCCATGGGTAGACAGGATTACTCAGAAAGCCCCCATTGGTTCTTCTCCTTTTGCTTTAGTTTATGGAGAAGTTTTTCTTCCCACAAATGTAGCAATCCCATCCCTTGCCCTAGTGCAATTTATTGATGAAAAACCTTCATCTTCTCTCCAAGCCAGACAATTTCAAATCCTCAAGCTTGAAGAGGAAAGAGAAAAGGCTAAAGCAACCCACTTCCATCATCAACAATTAGTCAAAGATTCTTTTGATACAACTTTTTCCAGTCATAAATATCTTGAAGTAGGTGAGTTAGTTCTAAAATGGGACAACGAACACGAGGAAAAGGGTAGACATACAAAATTCCAAAGACTATGGCTTGGCCCTTTTCATATCATTGAAAAAATTTGACAATCAACATTTCTTCAACAAGACTTGTTAGGTAAAAAGGATTCTTTGCCTATCAATGGGAAAATTTTGAAAAAATACTTCTCCTAAGATATAACCTCTTCCAATTTTGTAACATATTGCTTTCTGGGAAAATAATGGTCAAATAGTATTTACTTTTGGCTTTACAAAATAGAATCTTTGGTAACATTTCTGTTTTTTCACTTTTATAAGAATGTAAGAGTTAAAAGGAATAATTAGCACATTTGAGTGCTAAAGTAAACTTGATTTCTTTGGAAAAACCTGATCTTGCTTAAAACATTTATTTTACAAACAAACTCTTATCTTTATAGAATATGAAGGTTTTGTTATCAGTCAAGAAAAGAATCTTTAACCTAGTAAAGATTTTTGCAAATCAGCATCTTAAAAACTCTATCATTATCGCCCAAAATTCTCAAAAGAGCCAATGATCCACCCCATCTGTTAAATTTTTCGTTTTTCAAAGTGTAATTGTAAAAAAAAAAAAACTTAAAAGATGAAAAGTCTCATTACGAGCTTGTTTACCATGTTCATAGGGAAGTGATTAAACTGATATTACCAATACTGCATACCAAACAAGGTAATAGATAATGGTCTCCTCGATTAGAAGACAATGGGTCTCATCAAGAGCCAATTTGTTTAGTATAATTACAACCAATTAATGGCATAGTCATTAGTAGGTTACCATGCCTAGACAATGTCTTTTAAGACACCAAAAAGAGAAAAATTATATTCAAAAAAGGAAAAAGAGGACAAGGTCCACGTGAGATTCAATCCAAGTGAATATCATTTTAAAATTTGAAAATTCACACAGATGGGATAATGAATCATTATTGGTTAAAAGATAACCTTGTCAAGGCTATGAACGCCTGCTGGCAGCAAAGGCTCTATCTGTGATAAATGAGTAAACTACAAAAACTAATCTGCAAAAGACACCTACTATATTTCTTTAAACTTTATTAGTTGATGCAAATCTTTATACTTCTATCATTACAAGAGTAAAGTAATTAAGTAATTAAGCTAAGCAAGTAATGATGATTCCAGAGACATGTTGTTTACCTTATAACTCATGTAATCATTATTTTTATAACCCTAATTACTTTGAAAGCTTTTAGAAATTTCAGAAAAACTACTCAGAGATAACTCATTCTCCCAAGTGAATCGCCAATTGTCGTACTACGAAACAACCCCCCCATTTATAAATGACAATAGCTAGGCTTAGAACTGTAATTGGGGACCCTTTTAAATTTTTATGCTTAGGATAAAAAAACCCTAACTCTAAGAAAATTCATAGGAAAACCTTGCAAAAATAACTAAGGATGAAATCCATATTGGAATCGAAAATCACACTTTTTTGCATGACCATGTTAAAAACTATTACAAAAGTGTGATATGCGATTAGACCTCCCGCTATGATAACATCACTTGGTCATTTCGCAATCGCATTTCGCTCTTCGCATAGTTCACAATAAACTTGACCATACCATTAGAACAACCACAAATGATTTGCGAAATGCAATATTGCGATCTCGCAATCGTATTTCGCTTAAAATATCTGGTAATGCTATACTGTATCCTTTTTTAGACCGCGACGCACAATTAAGTCCAGTAAAATGTGTGGAATGATTACATTTTAAATGTTAAAACAAACGATTTGACATGTTATTAAATATTTAGAAGCCCGAGGAAGGATAATCATTTTCCTGGTTATGGGTAGTTATAATCGAGTATCTCATTAAAACCTTTCTCACGATCCAAAGTCATTTCACAAAAGTTTTCAATCTTAATTGCTAGATATTGTCTATGTTGATATATCTTGTCTATCTCAGGAAAGCGATAAAAGACATGTCCCTTAGAAAGGTGATGTAGAAACAGAGCAAACAAACCATTGTTGAAGCTGAGTTTATAGAGATGGATCCTATCTTCGCTGATACAATTTGTGACACTGCGGGAGGTGCAACAACTTGTGAAGTAATCTACAATAGATTGGAGGACGAGCATCCTAAAATCATTTTTACGAGAACAACAACTAATTCCAAAAGGCCTTCAGAACTCAAATGTTGAGATGCTTCCTATTCATTCCTTCATAGCATAGGAGGAAGGGCTAAAATCCTCCCCTATATAGATATGATCAGGTGGGTGATTGAAAACCTCATAATTGAAGATAAGCAGTTCAAGCTAATTCAGGGTTGGAGGGTGTTGGACAACAAATTCAAGTATGATAAATCGGGTACATATGCTATAGCCTCTTTGGTGAACCCCTACAAATATGCAATAGCCATGTTATGTAGATTGTATGGGATACCCAATAATACTAATTTTTTAATTGAATGGATTCCTCTGATTGATGCCTGTGTTAATTCCCATATCATGAATTGGAATTCCATCCTATCTAACAACCTAGCCACCACCATTATCGAATATCGACAGAAGAAAGCCTCCTTCTTAGATAACCTCCCTCCCCTCTATTTTAGTGCCTACATTATGGATGCTATCTATTTTTGCACAAAATTTCCAACCATGGGTTGGAAATGGACCTTACAAGATCCTTACCCAATCCATCTCAGTCATAAACTAATATGGGAGTCACATTACATACCTCACTTCTATAAGATATTCCATGCTGTTGTGTAGCCCCTACATCAAATGATTTTCATAAATAAGCCCCTAGGTTCTCCCAAGAAGCTGCAACAGACCTGCTTACTGTTGGCAAGTATTTTAGTGAAGAATGGTTCACCTATATTAGGGGTTTTGGTAGCACAACTGATCCACACATCCTTCCTCTATATGTTTCTGATTAGTTATTAGCGAGAGAGATTTCCTACCAAACCATGGGAAAGGGCCTGACTAAAGTTCTAAAAGACGGCAAGAAGTCATTATGGCCCATTTTCCCTATCAAATGCGGTTCTTTTGCTTTAGAAAATTTTGTTCATGCCACTAAGGAATCAACACATATGGAAGCCCTCAGGTTTCATACATTACCCAAGAGGCAATTTGATCCAAATAAAGTGGCATACAATGTTACTACTGGAGTAAAACTCAAGCCATTCAATCATGATTATAATCATTTTGAGGATTTGTTACAGTTAGTCATATCCTTAGAACAAGCGTTCGAATGGGAAAAACAAATCTAAAACCTGAATATTTTCAAATATTTCAATAATTTAGAGAGAATAAGCTCCGGGTGATCCCAATGCATCTATTGAAACCCGAGGATAATACTACTCCAAGCATCACTATTGATAGTGGAGGCCCTATCTCTCAAATAGACTCTCAAGTAAACACTGAGAAGACACTAGACGCAGGGAAGTCCCAAGATGCCGACAACATAGCTGAGTCCGACGGAAAGTCAGCTGAGAAGCAAGTGATGAGCACCCCAACTAGGGAAATCAGTTCAGAAACCAAAGGCGGTAGTTTGCAGCAAGAGTGGGATCAGTTTAATCAGAAATTTCAAGGCACTTCCAAAACCTCAAATGCCCAAGAAACAAAGGAATTCAAAACTCCTCCACATGTTCAAAAGGATAAAGAGCCCAAGTCTGCCAACAAACAATTTACACCTATGAAGGAACAAGCAACAACATCCCAGCATACTGAAACTAGCCCTACTCTACCCACATCAGAGATTGTTCTTAGAGTGACTGAAATATATCCACTTGATGTGTTATATAGCCCTCTCCACAAGGCTATAGTTAGAAGGCAGAGGAAAAGGAGAAGGGTAGATGCACCTGAATTCCCACCTGGGAACGAGCCCATGGACGTGGTCTGGAAAGACATTCCTTTCAATTAGGCCGAGAACTTGACTATATTATCATAGTTCACAAGAGCATACGCATCGGCCACTATGGACAAGGATACTGAGGTCTCTACTTTGCTAAGGGAGAAAGAGAGAGAATTGTACAACTCAAACAAGAACTTGAGGTAGAGAAAGCAAGTGCAAATAAACAGGCAGTGGATAAACTAAAGTAATTACAACAAGACATGGAGGTCTTGAAAATTTGCCATAAGGTCGATATATCAGCCAGAAACATGCAACTCCAAGAAATGCAACAATCCATGGAAAGAGACAAGGACATTCCCACTACTGAGGAGTTCATCAAAGAGGCCTTGGAATTAAATTCCCTTCTTTTAGATATCACACTACTTTCCTTTGTTGATGCACTTTTGTATTCTTGGTAGACAATTTGATTTGAAGAAAGAAGTTGGTCTATGT
Source organism: Pinus taeda (assembly GCA_000404065.3). NCBI lineage: Eukaryota > Viridiplantae > Streptophyta > Pinopsida > Pinales > Pinaceae > Pinus > Pinus taeda. The sequence goes on from APFE030955159.1 coordinate 66,456, forward strand.
CATTTGTCAAATGAATAGGACTTCACACATATGGTACTATTATCGTGTATGATTGATTTTGTTTACATTTCATTAATTGAAGAACTTTACTTTCATGGATTATATGTGAGATTTGTTATTTCTGTTAAGCGTTAATTACACTTTTGTATAATGCCTAGCTGAAGTTGTGATTTTCATATATAACTCATCATATATGTGATATAATTTATAAATTCCTTTGACTAACTATTTAGTCAAAGGAATTATCTTTTACGTTATCATCTCTGTTCAATTGTGTTCAATCTTTATTATAACATGCTAAATATATATCCTTGTAGATCGCATATCACACAAGAACCCTCGGGTTTATATTATAATAAGTTAGAGGAATTTAATTTTAGAATAGATCGCTTAGATTATCATTATTCTATCACAAGGCACTCATAAACCACCCACTCTCATATTAAAACCCACACTAGGAAATTTGTCCCATTATCCCTAGTCGGAGCCACCACTTTAAACAAAAAAGGAGTTGTCTTAAGGTCCAAACCGGGTGGTTATCCCTCATGTTTTAGCAGTAGGATTTGAGGCCACAACACTATGTAATTACATATCTACAGTGTTTCAAATTTCATCTTGTGGTATCCCTCTAAGTCCTCTTTCCAACCCCATAGGTTTGATCAATATTTGATTCTTCACAAAAGAGTTATGCCCAGTCTCCCACAATGACCTGATTATAGACGGGTTGAGTAGAACGAACTTATACGAAGTGCCACGTGTCGCTTTTGTGACCTTAGGCCCTAAAAATGATACCCAACAAACTACAGTCTGTCTTCTTTCTATCACCATTTACGAAATTTGAATCCAATTCTCAGAGAGAAAATTATGACGATTTTCCCAACGTCTCCTGTTTGACATGGAATTTGAGAGCCTACAAAAACCCTAACTTCCTCAAATCATATCTCAAAAAATATAGCAAACCAAGATTGAAATTTTGTTCATGCATTTCATCACAATATCCCCTCAAATGAGTTTTAATGTAAGCATCTAAATATTTTCATAAAAAAACTTATAGTGAAAATTCCATGATGACCTGTTTGAAGCCACAAAATCCCTATTAGAGGAGGATATGAGAGTCACTATTTATATGAATGTCTTAAGTTGAGAGGGTCCTCAACAAGTGAACATTGGAGGGATTTTAGGAGAAAAAAAACATTATTAATTATTGACTATTCAATTACCACAACCAATTATGAGTTCCATGCCACAACCCCATAGGGTTTTAGCCCACTAACTCGGGTTACTATCTTCAAACACAAATATCTCTCAAACCATGAAGAATTATCTGGCGTGCCATATATCAACGGAAACATATCGATGAATAGAATCCATTTAGAAGATCTTTGACTCAGAATAGAGTAAGTTTTCAAGTGAAAATTCCCATGTAAGATCAGGGTAGCCCCTAGTGCTACTTGAATTGACATCAATGAAAACCACTAATCAACAGTTGTTTCTTCTTCAAAATATTTGTCATGCTAGTAGATCTTATTATATTCCTAGGTTTCCTTGTGATACCCCTTTTTTAATTTCCTCTTGTTCCCAAAAGAATTCAAGAAAATCTCTTGAAACTTAAAATTTATTGTCCCCAAAGATTGTAATCATTGGAATCCTAATGCAACATCAGCACCCCCCATTGGAATGGAAAGCATTGGATTATTCAATACATATTCCCCCATGGTTAGATTGTGATTATGGCACTTCCCTAAGAAATTTATAGTTCCTCCATCTGCATCCATCACTTGACACCCTAGTGTTGGATATATAAAGCAATTCAAATCCTTGGTTATCTTCCAATGAATAAAATTAAGGGTATTGCCTTAATCAATCAACATTATTACATTTTTATTCTTGATATATCCTTCTATCTTGAAGGCGTGTGGGGTGGTAATTCTTGTTGTTGGTTCTCCAATTGTCTTGGTAACTGACAACAACCCAAGAATACATTCATTGAGGGTTCAAAACCCTCCCGCTTTAGGTGGAAAAGGTTGACCTCCCTTCCACCACAAGGGGTATTCCATGTGTTTAATGAAATTTAAATAAATTTTCTAATCGCATAAATTAATCTAGCCAGGTTATTGATATGAAAGCTTGTTGTTAAAAGGAAGAGAGGTTAAACTTTGGGGAATGGAACTTACAATAATTAAAAGGTAAAAAAATACTATTAAAGTATTAAGTATGGAATGAGAAAATGACGGAACACAAATTAGAGATGAATATGAAAAAGTAAAAGAAAAATAAGATAAGTGTCAGTTGTACTTGGACCCCATTTATTTGTTTCTAATCATGGTGAAAAAGAACAAAATAAAATAACATCATGTATTATTACATTCTATTCTCCCTCAAAAGACAAGCATTAAGACATGTTTATTTACTCATAGTATGAATACCTGAAAACAAACAAATCCTCTAATTGTTGTGATAAACTAATGCTAGTCAAGTCAACTATTAGCTTGGCAATAGATATCTAGATTCAAGCACATAAATTATAAGAATACAAATTAAGAACAAGAGCATACATTGTTGTAATACGTATATATGCTTGGAATATTGTAATAAAACTAACCAACAACATGTTTTTTTAGTCAATAAAATAATACATAACGCAGATATCCTAACTATGATTCCTCTGATAATATTAATATCTGAGAGGATCTGGAATTAATTAAGGTCCTACCATGCAATAAATTGATAAATTCCCTAGTGTAAATTGTAAAATACATCAGTGCATATGCACAAAAAATAGAATGGAAATGAAAAGGAAAACTAAATAAATATTGTTACCAAATTACATAGCAAAAGATTATAAAGTGTTCATGATCGGTCTGTGTAGCAAGTGCACTTAGACCCCAAAAAATAATAATTTTTTTTTCACTTCTAAATCCCTCCTCTCTCAAGCTAGCCCTTGAAATGAGAAAATTAAGGGTTTTATACAAAGGCTTTTGATAACTTTTGAATAATTGTTTCTTTTATAATTGTGTGAATAATAAAAATTAAGACAAGAATTGGTTTTAAAGCTCCATTATGTTTCAAAAACCATGGAATACATTGCATACCCTAGGACTTTAAAGTAAAACCTAATAATCTCTTCGCTAATACTAATCCTTTCTCAAATATTTTAATCGCTTTGTAATTAGCTTCCTACAGTCAATAAACCAAAGGTAGCCCATAAATAATTAAATAAAAGTCAAAAATAAATTACTGTAAATGAATTTATTACCTCCCTTTTTGAATGACTAATAGTAAAATAATCCAAATAAATATATCATTTTCTACATGACTGATTAAACTTTTTTTCTTTCATTCCATCCCCTTGGTAAATCCTAATTAATCTCTTCAAAATTTAAGAAAACCCTAGATTGCACATTTATTCAATTATTTACTCCATTTAACCCTTCACAGTGAATCAAAGTAAGTCTTATTCATACTTAAAGCTATGAAATATTCTTGCATGGTGGATTTTATTTGGAAAAAAAACCCAACCAAAGAAATTAAATAGTTGTTTACCAACTCTAAATCTAGAAAATACATCTGCATAATATATTTTCTTCCATAATTTTTGTATAGATTAAATTCTTCATAGTAATTCTGGGTGAATTTTCATTAACCTATAATGAAAAATTTAGAATAGGATTTACACCTATGAATTACGCGAGTGAAGTCGAAACATTACCTCAGTTTCGAAAGAGTTCTTTGTGAAAATAAACAAATTTCGAGTGGGAAAATCCCTAAAAAGCCTAGCTAAGTGTGGACTTAATAGAAACTAGGGATTAGAGCCACTTTTAAATAAATGGTTCTGTTTTTACGTCGTGTGAGGAATAGGGAGATGAAATCCTATTCGTTCATCTCGTTTTTAATGAAGGGCTCTCATTCATATTGGGTGGGAAGATAAAGGTATGTTAACCTCCTTCTGTGGCCCGATGACATTTGTACATGGAGTGGGGCCTCAAAACATTAATGTTTTAATATAAGTCTTTGTCCAATATGACAAACGTATCTATGAATAAATTTTTAGTTTAAATAAATGGTCCAAAATTTACTTTGTTTAATGACTTTCAGTGCATTCGAATAATAGAGAGTAAAGTTGTCGAGGTTAATAGATATATTTTTTTATTATTTATATTTTTTGAGGTTGATGTTTCTAAAATAATAAAATATTAAATAGATGATTTTTAAAATTTGTGTTGCATTTAAAGTAAAGGTGAAGGTTAAAATTTAGGAAGTAATTAGATGTGAGAATAATGGTAAAATCATATGAAGTAAAAATAGTTTTTTAATCTTCATGAAAACTTATTCATTACAAATATACATACAATTTTTAGGAAATTCGACCCTCCTAAATATATGGACATTAAAGGATTTACATAATAAATAATTTATTTTTATATTGGATTCCTTCTTTTGTGGACAATGTTAGCTCAATTTTAGGAGTTATTAATTAGGAATACAAATATTAAATAGCTTTTAGTGATATTCATTAATTAGTGATGTTAGTAATTTTTTTTTTTTTGTGTTTTGAATTTTAAAATCGTAATAAAGTATTACATATGCATATCTACCACTTGTGATATTTCTTAAAAAATGTTGCTTATGTTGTTAACCTCATTGTTCCTTATTTAAATATGATTCTTATCCGTTTTACTAATTCTTTCTTTTTCGTATGAATAGGTTTACTAATTCTTTCTTTTTCGTATGAATAGGAGTAAATAATAAAGAGTCTACTAAGATTCTACGGAGGTTGAAAAAGGCCAACAGAAATAGGAAAAATCTGGCAAAGGTCGAGCTTTTAAGGAGGGTCAAATCAAGCACCAACACCTACCAATGCATTACAAGATATGGTCAGATTTGTTTCTTCTTTTTCAACCCCAAGGTTGGTTCCTGATGTATATCTTATTCTTTTTATATTTCTTGTTCCTTTTCTTCCTCCTCTTCATAATCTATGTAAAATAATTTCTTCTCAGCACACTTATAGCATTTAGTGTATTTTCTATCACAACTGTTGTTGTCGTGTTTTCTTCTCAATGATGTACGAAAAGAACCCACTTAACATCGGCGATGACAATTGATCTCGACAATAGAAATGACTGCTAAATGTTGTAGACCTGCAGCTATTGATAGAAACAAAACTTGCCAAAGTTCTGATCTATGCTACAATCATAGTTAAACAGTGAAATAAAGAGTAATAACCCCAAAACATCCAATGCAAACCAGATATGTAAAGAATGATTTTATTATAACACCTGTTAAGGGAACAAATATATGTTACTAGTCCCCCTCTATGGGATGGGTTCTTGGCAATCCTTGGCACAGCTTTGGGGCCCTAGGGGTTGGAGGAGCTTGGGTAGCCTTGTCCTTTGAATATTTCTTTTTGGATTTGCCCCCCTAGCCAGCTACTTTTGCAACAGGAGTTGGTTCCTGTTGAGCTTGTGATGGTACTGAAGCAGCGACAAGGGTCATGGGGACCAGTTAAATTGGGGTCAAAGCGTGATATGGTCGTGGCTGACCAGGCGGAATGCTTGCAAGGGGGTCGATGTACCATACTGGGATACCGAGAGTCATGTTAGGAAGGACCAGTGAAGCCATGAACGGTACAAAAAAAACTCCCCGAGGGGGGAATAAGGAAGGTATCTGGCCGGCAAGATAATGCCCTGCCAAAATAGCTCCTGGATGGTTGAGACCTAGAGGAACAGTTCCTAGAGGGAACATAGGAGAAGAACCCACAAAAAAAGGAGTTCGCGAGGTAGTGGGTTTAGAGGATTCAGCTAGAAGATCAACAACCTGATGTTGGGGAGCTAGTTGTTGATCAGGTGTACCGGACTGCTTAAGGGTAGCCCGTGATGCTTGTAACATGCAAACACTCATGGAAGTAGGTTCAAAAATGGGAGGGGGAGGACCAAGGAAGGCACCCAATAATGAGGAATCTTTATAGACTCCGGGTGGGACACTGGTGCAAGGAGTTGGAGACTAGTTGTCAGACAATGATGAGATGATAGACTCGGGCGAGGTCATGGATGTTGGATGTAGTAAGTCAACTGATCAATGGCAATGATATTCCATTCATGGGGGAAGCACATCTTGTGGAACACAACAGAGGAGACACCTGACATGGCAGATGTGTAACTACGACCTAAAAGGATGTTGTAATCCAAAGGGGCATTAATGACTTCGATATCGACATGGACAGTCTTGCCCGTAAGGGTCACTAGACAGTTGCGGTACATGCCAAGGGCCTGGGAGGAGTGTCCATCCCAAGCACGCAAAGTGATGGTGGAGGGGGACAACTTGGGTGACTTGAGTTGTTTCCAAACAGTAGCAGACATCACACAGGTGGATGTTCCTTTGTCAATAATGCATCTGGAGATGATGGAATTACAGACACTAACTGGTACTTGGAAAGAAATAGATGAAGGTAATGGGAGATGCTTCGATGTATCAACTGGGAAGACAATCAAGCGATCGTCGGAAGGGTCCACTACACCCAAGGCAATTAGTAGAGCCTTCTTTTTGGAAGGGCATGATTGGAGGACTTCTAGTGTCGACATGGCGGCAAGTCATTATGCCAAGTTGTCTACTATACAGTATTTATGGGAAGCTCTATTAGAAGCCGCATTATGGCATAATGGTCCCTTTGGGATCTTAGGAATGGCCACAACTTTGGGTTGAGGGATCTGTAAAGGACCATTTGGTGTCGTAAGAGGCTCAGCGGATACATTGGTTTTGGACTCGACAGCTGACAAAGTGGAGGGCTTGTCATATTCATGTGACTGAGTTTGTAGGTTGATATGGGAGGGGTTAACCTCATCATAGTTCATCATCAAGGTCTAGTAGTCACCGAGACCAGAAGGTTGGGGAAGGTGGGATGCTTGACCTGGCTAGGGTTTAGCAGCAACAAATCCTTGCTAAGGGAAAGGATTTGTGAGCATGGCCGATAGACGTGACACAGAATTATGAGGCAGTTATTGGCCTCGAGAAGCTGCTTGAGATTCCCACATTTGGTGCATCTGGGATAAGAGGGGACACTCATGTGTATAGTGGCCATGTCCACCACAACATGCACAAGGCTTGTTCATACAAGTAGCCTTGTTCTACTTGGGTTGGCTGCCCTGTTACTGGTTGTTGGTGTTAGGCTGGTTCCCTTGGGGTTCACTAGGTTGATTACCTTGGTTACCTTGGTTACCCTTGTTACCCTTCCCCTTATTATTTTTCTTCAAATTATGGGTATTGGTATCACTCTGCTACAAAAACACCTAACCCTAAGGGGGTGGTGGTTTTTGGGGCTGAGGATGCATGGGAGGTTGCAGCACTAATGCTTGAGGGGCTAGAGTGCCGGGATATGCTTAAGAAGGAGCAACAGTTTGGTAGACCGGTTGAGGCCCTGGAAACATGTTGCTAGCAGGAGGGGCATAAATGTTGGAGGAATGCGTACCCCCTTGTGGATAGCCATAACTTTGCTGAGTATATGGTGAAGAGTGTGAAATGGATCCAACGATATTGTCGGCGACGTAAGATGCCCTAGGTGCATTAGCACTTCTAGTATGAGGGAGGTCCGGAATAACATTATAGACATAATCGGATTGAGCATAGATCAAATCGTATCTCAAAGAGGTCTTGAGAGCTTCTTCCTTAGTCTGAGGAAAATGGGATGTGACATCTTTCTCGATGGGGGATTAAAGGCTCTTGAGAAATTAATCTAGATAAATAGGGTCTTCGAAAGGTGGGGCACGACATGTGCTCCTCCTTCAATGCCACTCTTGAAAATGGTTAGAAAGGCGAGTAGTGGAGGATTGACAGAATGTGGTCAAAATCTCAGTACCAGTGTTGTACCAGAGAGGTAACTGGAAATATGATAAGAATACTTTAGCAAGCATTGCGAAAATGGAATGAGAGGTGTAGGGATGGTCTACATACCATTTTGCAGTGTCTCTAGTGAGCGTGCAATGGAAGAGTTGAAGACAAATGGAGTAATCGGTTATGGAGTTAGATGAACACCACATGTGGAAGGATCAGACATGGTTGGTAGGATCTTCTCCAGAAATACCCTCAAACTTTGGGATGTCTAAGGGAAGCTTAGTCAGTATAGAGGGCCAACCAACATCATGGTGTATGGGGTCGTTTATCAACTAGTTAAGATCCAGTAGACTTTACCCATCCATAAATGGGAGCATGGGGGCTACTGGAACATCTCCTGAGTCTATTCTGCCTGATGTGACCAACGACATAGCACCAGAGCCACCACCATATTGGGTTCCTACACCAACTGTGGGTCCAGACATGGTGATGATATGCAGTGAAGGAGGTTCAGAATCAGATGAGGAATCAGAAGGACTAGGAGAAGAGTCAAGATGGGAATTCAGAGGGCTAATATTCTCCGTGACACACGCCTTCGTGGTGCAATGGTGGAAGGACACACAGAACAAGGAAATGGTGAAGGGAGATCAACAATATATCTTTTGTATTTGATACTGTGAGATAAATTTATTATGTTAAGTCTCAGCTTAGTAGTGTAAACAAAGCACCCTTTGCTTAAGGTGTTCTTGTGTGTGAAAGTGTATTAATTGATTAAGCTGAGATCATGTTTGTAAAAAATAAAAAATCTTGTTGCAAATAAACTGAAATAAATAATAGAAAATAAACCACAAAACAATTAACTAAACCCCACCCAAACTGGGTTTGCAAACACGGTACTGCTAGGTCGCTAAACAAATGGAAAATACACTGAAATGGTCAAGAGATCTGAATGTTGGTGTGACTGGGATCACGTGACTCTAAGCTGCTGGAAAGTGCTGCAACAACAGCATAAAACTAGAGGGGAAGATTACTACAAAAAGATAGGGAGATGGGTGAAACACCTAGGGCAGCTGATGGCACCCTAAGGGAATGACAAAATAAGTTTAAATGTGAAACTATGGATGGTAGCAACCTATCTTATCAGATTTGAGAAAAGGGTTACAAATATGGAAAATGTGGCTGAAAGTGCTACAAAAACTTAGACTTCTCACTTAGCTAAACTCCTCCTAGAAAGGCGGAAGTGTACTAGAAGCCCTAAGGGAGGCTAAATTCGACTTTGACAAGTAAAATAGAATTGATCAAGGCCTAAGCGGGATTAGACATAGGTTAGACACCCTGCAAACAATTCTCAGCAAAACCCAGAAACAGATCTGAGAAAAACCCTAAAACCCAGAAATCGCAGGTTCTTGACCTTTTTTTTGGTGAAATCGCACTTTTTGGATAGAAAGCTGCATTCTGGAACCCCAAGAAGACCTTTTAGGCTGAAAACTGTGATTTCTACTCTGATACTTCCAATCTGCAAATTTCAGGAAAAAAGTGTTGTCTTTGCCGTGACTGGTTCTTATGACCTACAGAAAAAACTAGAAAGCTTATGAAAGTCAGAAATTTATCAGATCTAGGGTTAAAACACTAGGAAACATTAATAGAATGAAAAAATGAGAAACCCTAAGCTAAAAACCAAAAGTCACCAAGGTTTCTGGATCTGAATTATAAAACCAGTGGAGTCGCCAATTTGTTGTAGTGTTTTCTTCTCAATGATGTACGAAAAGAACCCACTTAAGATCAGGGATTAAAACCAATCATAACAATAGAAATGACTGCTAAACATTGTAGATCTGCAGCTATTGCTAGAAACAAAACCTACCAAAATTTTGATCTATGCTGCAATCATAGTTAAACAGTGAAATAAAGAGTAATAACCCCAAAACATCCAATGGAAACCAAATATGTAAAGAATGATTTTATTATAACGCATATGAAGGGAAAAAATATATGTTACCAGTCCCCCTATATGGGATGGGTTCTTGGCAATCTTCAAACGCTTTCAGTTTCTATAGCGTCTCTCTGCTCTATAATGCATAAACACAACAAAAATATGGTGTGCGATAATGAAAATAAGCAGAGTTACAACAATAAGTACAACAATGAAAATAATCAAAAGTGAATAATGAATGGAAAACCCTTCTATTTATAACAAAATATTGAGTTATCCTCGAATAATGAGAAATAATAAAATATTATTGATCCCATTCCTGGAATAACCACTTGGAATATTTTATTATATTTCTTTAGGAGGGGAAAAGTATTTAAAATTTTATTTAGAAATAATAAATAAATAAATGATTTATTTATCATCTCAAAGAATTAGTTAAGGAATAATAAACATATAAGGATTTATTTAATTATTCCTAAGGGATTTAGTCAAATTTGACAAAGAATAATAATTAATTAGTGATTAATTGATTATTCTTAGATAAAAATAAGAAAAATAATGATTTATCTGTTCATTTTTTATGATTGGGTCAAATTTGATAAGGAATAATAATAAAACAATGGTTTAATTAATTATTCCTAGAATAAAATCAAATAAATAGTGATTTATTTAATTATTCTTCATGGGTTTAACTATAAATTACTTAACAAAGGTGGTTTATTAAGTAATTTCTCAGAGTGAAAGCAATTTTACTATGGTAAAATTGGCCTTACATGGTGTACTTCGATCCATCTAGTAAATTAGGCTAGATGATCAATTTTTTGGTGATAACAGATTGCCCCCCAACATACAATTGTTAGGAGCAACACGTATGACTAAAGTATGTTGTAAAGACACAATCACTTAAACAACACATGAGAGTCAAGGAATGAGAGAGAGACTAATGACGTTGAATCTGATAGAGGATAGTGATAGAGGGAGTGAGACTAATGCAAGTCTCCTTTTATGTTGTGGTACCAGACCTCAATGAGGCGGGGGAGGCATACCCATACCCGTCAAGATAAATTAGTACAAAAATAACGGTTCACCCAAAAATATGAAACTAAGTAATAAATTACATGATGAATGGTACATGACATGCTAGCATAACAGAGCCAGAAAATAATAGAATGTGTCCCATATACATAAGGCACCTAGTAAAAACATGAGCCAGGATTGAATACAATAATATCTAAGTACATGATATACAGAGCCCCTTCCCTCAAGAAATGGGTGGGAAGGAGGGTAGAACAACTGGAGAATCCCTGCTAAACAGGGAAAGGTTCTGTAAAACTGAACAGATCATCTGGAGGAGAGGTGCATGCTACAGACACTGCGATCGGTAGGAACCAAACCCATTAACTCTATGGAACAGGATCTGAGGTTGTAGCATAATAGGTATTCATATGGTCATGTGGGGGGCTACTTAAAGGGTCAACCCCTCATAAGGTCTGAAACATCTCACACATACCTTGGAATCACTGGTATAATCTATTGCATCATTGGACCATCAGGTGTATGGATCATGAACATGAAACGACCAAGTCAAAGGGAAATAATGAGACCCTCTACTCGATCCAAGGCACCAAATAAGAATGGAAGCTATAACCGATATACACCATCCTCTAGGTTGTTCTTCTGGAATAAATGAGCTGATGTCGACAGAATAGGGCCAGCGATAAATGAGGCGATGAAGATCCTCAACTAAAGCATGAGGGAAAATAGTAATGTGACTGATGGATTGATACCAAGGATAGTGGGGAAAATGGGACTGAGGGACAAACATATGACTATCCTTGTGAGAGCATAAAGTGCATGGTTGACCTTGCAACAACTGACTCAACTCCAGAGGGGATGGGGACAATATGACTGGAGGCCAAAATGGGCAACACAGGATGAACGATATGCAAATATGGATGGAATACTATGACATGAGATGATGGGACATGAAATAGACTCGAAGAATAGAAGGGTGACTCATCGTAGTTGCTCTGAACAAGGGTGACTGGATGACACTACCACACAAAGTAGGCCCAATGGGGACCATGAAAAAATGAGTAGATGATGGTTACTCATGAAGAAAATTGACATATGGTACGAAAATTATTAAGAGGAGGTGGACCTCAAAGTACAAGTGTTGCTTTATGATGAAATTTGATTTTGAGAGATGACGAAGCAACCTTCTTGTAAAAATGGTTTCCAGGTGAAGTGTCAAATCATCAAAAACTGAGGAAGACCCATTATAGTACTCAATGAGAGATTTCTAACGGTACTAATAGTTTTTCAAGATGAGTTGTGGTCTAGTCACAATGGGTGATAGAAAAATTGGGGATTTTCCTATAAAAGGGCATTTTCCCTCCAATTTTGATTCATTTGCTAAGTGAGCTGCGGTGAATTTGGAGAGGAGGAAAAGGCCCTAAATCTTGTGGAGATCATAGAGGACAAACCAACCATTAGAATTAGGATCTATGACTTTTAGGCAAGTGGCCTTGTCTAAAGATGGCCTTAATGCTTCTTGGAACAATGGTTCTTGGTAAAGAATTAAGGGAAGAGGAAAATGAGAATGAATTACTAGAGGAGGTCTAGAATCATCCTTGTCCACTAAGTCAAATATCGAGACTATGTGGATATAGAGTAGAATATTCGAAGATATGGCATCAAACATCTACGATATGTGATGGACATATGGTTTGTCGGAGAGGTCGGTAGGATAAACTATCCAAGGAACAGGAGGATAATTGACCATACCTAGATTCAGTGGGATCTAGGCCGAGACTTATGTTGAGAAGACAGCTAGGGGAAAAAGCGTCATGCCCCAAAGCATGGGATATTGATCTGGTATGCAAAGGTGGGAATGATGCCCCTTGGCAGGAGTAGTTTGTGGAGCGCCATTGTGTTTCAAGTGCTCGAGAAAGGGATCCAAGCATCTCGACCCAACTTGGCACAAGATCCTCCAAAGGAGATGTAAGGGCCTGTGTGCCCCCCAGTATGCTATGGACGTACTGGATGTATTTAGAGTTATGGGCTCCAAACATTTGTATGATACATAATCTGATTATGCATTTTATATGACGATGATGGTTCATCATTTGTTTAGTTATCTTCTGTGGTATACATGTGATAAATGCCAATCTAGAATATTATTTTCAATGGCATGTACATGTAGTTTTTAACCCCGTACAGAAATTACCTACATACAAATTCTAAATCACAAGAAAAAATAAAAAAGCGAGAGCATAACACATAAAACACATATACACAGAGATTTCCCACTAGATCCCAAAATCGAGACTACCAGCTTGAATTTTCATTATGTTCCTTTCAATGTTACAGTACATATTTATACATGTCGAAGCATCCAATACCATGGATCGAAAACCATCGCATCCAATACCATGAATCGAAAACCATCGCGTCCAAAAAACATGTGCGAAAGTCATGCACAAAACTATAGGTGGGTCCGCCCAACCTAACATAGGGTCCAAAACCAAAATTTTCCGGGGCGCTGCCCCGGACCCTATAAAGTGGGGTTACGGGTACCCCTCAAACCCCCTGTTAACTATGTGGAAAGAATATAACACAACCTAACAATCTCCCACTTGTTTTTCTCTTTCCACAGGGGGCCACAAGAGAGCTTAGTCATTTTTCAGCCCTGAAACACCCATTGTTTCTCTACACCAAGAGAACTTCACAGAGCTAACAGATTTTGTCAGTGCGCAGTATTCTTCAAAGTGTCCACCTTTACCAGCAACACCTTTTTGTCTTCTATCATATCCCTCACAAAGTGATACTGAACATCAATGTGCTTTGTCTTTGAATGATAAGCAGGGTTCTTTGCCAAGAAAATTTCACTTTGGCTGTCAGAGTCTATCCTTATAGCTCCCTGTACTAACCCCATACTTGAACACAATCTCTGCAACCACAATGCTTCCTTGCTTGCATGAGTGGCTGCCATGTATTCTGCCTCTGTAGTTGATAGTGCCACTATAGATCGTTTCTTACTCATCCAATTGACTACACCTCCAAATAGGTTAAACACATACCCACTTGTAGATCTTCTCTAATCCAGATCTCCAGCCCAGTCTGCATCAACAAAGCCACGAATATCCAACACTCTATCTAATCCTGGTCTTCCTTGGTAGCACAAACCATAATCACTAGTGCCACACAAATACCTAAAAACCCGCTTCACTGCTGTCTAGTTCTCCTTCCCTGGTTTTGACATAAACTTGCTCAATACTCCCACTGCATGTGCAATGTCTGGTCTAGTACAGACCATTGCATACATCAAGCTACC
>APFE030955162.1:0-23118 GCA_000404065.3 Pinus taeda
TCATAATGTCATATACAATGAAATGAACCAAATAACTAAAGTCTAATACTACTAATTTCCTTTGCCCCTCTAGATGTAAGATGTCGGTGGAGTTGGCAGTAGACTCTACTGTGCTCTAGAAGCTGAAGAACTAGGAGCTATAGGGGGTAGACCACATCCTCTACTTGTGACAAGGGTAGCTTGGGTCACCTCCTCCTCATCATAAAAAATAAATAAATAAAAATTGCAAAAAGAAAATCCACGATTTTTTCCCAAAAAATCCACGATTTTTTCCCAAAAAATCCACGATTTTTTTCCCAAAAAATCCACGATTTTTTCCCAAAAAATCCACAATTTTTCCCCAAAAAATCGTAATTTTTTCGAAAAAATCGGCTAAAAAAATATTTCCGATTAAATCACCTGATTTTTTCGCTTTAAAAAAAAAAACGCAATTAAACGATTTAATCGTGATTTTTTCCCGATTAGTGCAACACTAGAATAGAGAACAAAACCACCCCACTATAACCATCGTAAAAAACACAAGAATATAAAATAAAAGCAAATACAACTCCACATAAAAACCAAACCATTAGTTGAGTTGTGATATAAGTTCTAACAACAAACTAGAGCTTGAATGATAATTGTCTGAGTTAAAACCCAAAACGGACAATCCCTAGGATAATGCAGTTGAGTGCAACTTTTAAAGTTGTGGGTTGTTAATGTTTGTAGTGTAATGCACCCTATTGATTAAAAGGGCAAAGTAGCTTATCCAACCTCGTAGGCTATAGTCATTGATAAAGGGGAAAACCCAATTATCCAATAGACAACATTAGGTAAATTTTGGGATAGCTAGGGAAAAAAGCCCAAATTGGGGGTTACACTTGCAACCTCTCACATTTGAGAAAACCCCATTAGGAAATCTATAAATAAAGGAGAGTTGGAATCACTTTTCATCATCAATTTAGATTGGGTTGTCTCTGATTTTCTTGAGCTAAGAATCGAAGGGTTTTAAGACCCCTTCTTCTTGATTAGTTTTAGCAGAGGCGATCCCACCTTAGCTAACCCATCTAGTTTCAATGGAGTTGTTCCTACCCTACCTAAACACTATTTTTATTTGTTCTTGCACAGTAATTTCTACTGATCAACTCAAATTTGCCTACTTTGTAATATGTTTTAAAAGCAAGCAAAAATCTCTATAGTTCCAATCAAGGGTCTCATGTGTCAGTGGATTTTCTACGGTTTCTTGTTTCACACCACAAGCAAACAAGGGCCAGTGAGTTTCTAGGACGAATTAAAGAAAAGGTCAATTGAAGCATCCACAAAATTCACTAAGACTACGACATGACCGTAGGGCTACATGGCCACATAAAGATAGCAAGGTCATCTAGGGTTTCTCATGCGATAAACTACCCTTCTTGAAGTCGTCCAAATAGCAAAAAGTTCGTAGACCATCCCTGTCGCTACTTAAGAGTAACAGGGCAGCACAAACCCTTCTCTAAAGCAAGGAACATCCATTAAAAAACCACTCGAAGTCAGGCAAGGTTGACTATATCCACAAAGAAGAGTTTTTGGCGGACGAATCATAGTTGCGAGAGTTTGGGAGGCTACAGACTACACTCCTAAGGATAATTGTGTTGATATGGCCAATATAACATAAGATTGTGGAATGTTGTTTTGAACTGGATAGTAAACAACAGTAAGACAACCTACTTGGGCATCATTCTGAAGCAACAATAAATAATCAATGAGTTTAAATTAGTATAGAATCACAAAATTGAATAATTCTAGTGCAAATTACAATTAGTGTATGGCCTATTGCATATTCACAATAAATATTGGCGAATTATTGGTTGAATGTTCTTTGGGCAGTCCAACCCTAGCTTACTGTGTCGCTGAAGAATTATTTTGTTGTGGGGGATTTATTATTGTTGGAAATCTCTATGTTATTCAATGATACCTATTGTTAAATGGATGAATAAATGTGCAATACTATGTGTAATCTTTTCTGATTTAATTGGAAAAGCTATGGACCAAAAATTCCCCTACGTCATTACATGTAGCTCAACCAAGTACATCCACATAGTGTTAAAATTGGCAACTAGGGCCAAACTCCATGTTGGTCATCTTATTTATGGCATCTAATATTTTTCTTGGATTCCTCTCATCGAGATGTGTAGGATTGATCTAAAGATCATCCAATTCCGACATGTATTCATGGAGATATGAATTTATTTGTGTTATGGGACAATTCGTTAAAGTTAGCCAGCAACCAAATTGCACCCACTTGTGCTCAACATTTTAGTATAAAAAGAGGTGGCTTGCAAGTCATTTGTACACACACTTCTTGAGATCTCTTCCTCTCCACTTGTCTTTGGGTTTTGGTGGACGGAGAGATCCTAAGAGACAACGTTGGCCTAATGGAGAAGGCTCTACGCTATCATAGGAGATGCCCTAGAAGGCTCTACATTGTCATGGAGGACAACCCTTATCTCTGCCACAAGAAGCCCTAACGCTGCCCTATGGAGAAGCCGTAGTATACAAAGTCAAGAAGGGTAGCGATGTAAGCCCTCAACGCAGCCTAGAAAAGGGTCTCTACCCTAGATGGATGCCCTAGAACCTTAACGCAATCTATGGAAGAATGAAAGCTCTGAAATTTCCCTAACCACGGCAAGAGAGGGAGGCTCTAAGACAACGTGGAGGAGGCTTGAGTTCCTCAATGGAGCTCAAGTTAATTGCTAGAGTAGTAGCTTGTTTTGTGTCACTTTGGTGGAGGTCTAGAGGCGACAGCGTGGAGGAGGCCTAAGTTCCTCAATGGAGCTCAAGTTAATTGCTGGAGCAGTAGCTTGTTTTGGGTCACTTTGGTGGAGGCCTAAAGGCTGTCTTGGATGCCACAGACTATTCTTGAGGGCCGAATACATGAGGAACTATTTTGTGGGGTTAGAACCCTTGGAAATGGCTACCACAACAAGGGATAGGCTTGGTGTAGCAAGTTGCAGTCCCTTATACACCTACAGCAACAACAACAAGGTGCAGCAAGCATAGTGCTGCAAGCACATTGGGACAGCAGTATGGTACTTAGTGCAGCAAGTACACAAAGCAGCAATGGTGCAGCAAGCACATGGGTGACAGCATGGTGCAACAATGGCACAAGATACAACAGTGCAGCATAAGATGCAGCAGTATGATGTGTACAGCATGGTCATAAGGTCCAGCATTGTGATGATGGGTGCGGCATGGTGCAGCACAGTGAGGTGCAACATGATGACGAGATGCAGCACAATGATAGTGAAGGAATCACCTTAGAGAATTAGTTGAAGCAAACATGTCTTCAACTGATCTCATGTATCATCTTCTTAGAGATGATCTTTGCTCTTATCTAGATAAGTCAAAGTGCTGACTACTCTCTCTCTCTGTTGAACTATTGGAGAACATATAAAAAAAATGATCAAGGGTTTGCCCACATTGGGGTTTGTCCCTGGCTAACGCCACATCTTGTGTCCTCTTGTCTTGGCTTGTCTTCTGTGATTTATGTTTATGTTCTATCTGCAGTTTACTTTAATGTTGATGTGATCGCTAATCTGGAAAAGATATTGAGCTAACTGTGAAAACTGAAATAAATTGCTCTAAGCATAGAATATACCTAAAATTTAACACATAGGCCTAAGTGTCTAAACATGCAAAAGTCACCTAATAGATCCTTAACCTTAGAAATTACTTTAGAGATTAAAGTAATTTCTTTTTGTTAAACAAAGTGAGTTAATGTAATGAAATCCAAAGTTTTTGCATTAGTTAATTGAATTTGAGATCTCAAGTGATGTTGAGATCTAATCATTCATTCATAACTCAATCTTATAAAAGAAGTGCTACGTTAAGGGAGAAGACACAACACAACAACAATGAGTGAGCACAAGACACTGTGAGAGTGAGATCTCAATTGTTGGGTGGAGAAGGACTTCCATTCAAGTATGTTGGGTCCAATGTAGGTACAAGGAGCAGTAAGGGAGATCCAGAACAAATGTAGGGCTAGATCATATTCCAAAGTATAAGTATGTGTAAATTTCTCAAAGGGCCAATTTTTCAACATGGGAGCCCAATTACGTTTTGATATTATTTCAATGAAAAATTGTTGATTGGGCAAAATGCTATTATGTAATGTGCCATTGAGATTGCTTTTGCTTTCACTAAATAATTTTTTATTTTGTTAAAACCCTAGCCATGTTTTATTCAGCGAATTTGATCTACTAGGTTAATAAATAACCAAGTTGCTAGGGTTAAAATTTAACATAGGTTTACAAAATATATTACCATTGATTTTAGCCCATGGGGTTAGCTCAACTGGTTATCACCAATGTTGTTGGGCATTTGGCTAATTAGGTGCCCAATTAAATAGAATCCACGTGGGTGGGCACACTAATCTATAGTGATAGATTTAATATGGATCCCATCGACAAATATGGGGAAGCATCGTCAAATTTAACAAGTAGGTCTATTTTGAAATTCCAACCCAGCCCCAAGTCATTGGTCTCCATCATTATTGGTCTCCTGATGAAGTTTATATTTTTAATGAGTTCTGCACCTTCTCTAGTCAGAAAATAGTTACTGGAAAGAGGAATGGAAAAGGGAACTCCTTAAAATCTAATCAAACGAGGCATTTTATCACAACAAATGGAACTAACAAAATATTGGGAATTTTCAACCATAAACTTTAGTAAGAAAATTTCGGGTGACAAAAAAATGTCAAGAATCCGCATACCTTTGGTTCCTTCCTCTTCTTGTCCAGCTTCTCCTGTTTGGCCTTGGCACGCTGCTCCTCGGCCAAGAGAGCCATTCGCCTTGCAGTTTTCGCATGTGGGTTGAGCTTTAGAAGAGAACCTAAGTTCTTAAGCGGGTTCTTCTTCAGCGGCTTCCGCTTAATTTCCCTGTTGATGGGTTTCACAACAGACTGGATTTCATCAGAATTTACGATCCTTGCCAGATCCGAATTGACCATCTTTGCACGAGGCAGAACATATCCCTTCTTCTGCAAAGACTCCTTCTCAAAACCCCCAAAAGTACTGTCAAGCTTCTCAAAAGCAGACTTTGTCCATATAATGAAACGACCCAAATGCCCACCGGGAGCAAGCTTCAGCAAATTCAATCTATCAACGCAAGCGATCTCCACACCAGGAATATTCCTGAAAGCCTTAACAAGTTTAGCCCCTTCAGTGGCATAAACAATCAAAGGACCCTTGCGTGAAACATACCGTCTGTTCCTCATCTTACCCTTACCAGCACGAATACTGAGACTTTTCTTGGCCTTTTCCACGTCAGCAGAAGCACCCACCTTCTTCAAAACCTTCAGAGCAGCCGAGGTTTTCTCGACCCCTTCGACGTCATCGCTGAGAACGAGCGGCAGCTCAGGGACGGATTCGATCCTGTGACCTCGGGCCATGACGAGGGCGGGGATCGCAGAGGCCGCCAGAGCAGAGACCACCGCGTGTCTCTTCTGGTTTAAGTTGATTTTCCGGTGCCATTTTCGCCATATTTTCGTGGGGGCAAACATCCTGCCGCCACGGCACATGTTGCCGAAGGCTCCCTGGCCAGCTCTGTGTGTTCCCCCTCCAGCAACGCGGGGAATTCTGGAAACCGCCCGCCCCGTTCCCCATGACTCTGCGGAAGTCTGATGACCAGCCTTCTTGCTGACGGCGTAGGGTTGGCGTTTATTTTTGGCCATGTTTGCGTGAACGAATTCCACAATATCGGGCCTGATGCACGCCTTCAGTACGTCCGGAAGGGGAACGGCGTCACCGCCCCCTTTGGGGGCTTCGCTTTCTACATTCACCACTGAGACCAGAGGACGAGCTGCTGCCGTGGCCGCCATTGATGCTTGCTACTGTTAATGGTGAATAAGGTCAGCTTTCTTCTCCTCCCTTTGTGCAAGTTCTGCGATTCAGAAACCCAAACCCTTGTTGGACTTGTTACGGTTTTACAATAAACCTCTAGGGTTTTAAATAAATAAATATCCAAAACCTTAAAACAAATTTCATTTCACTACGATTTGTAGGAGCATTTTCCATGATATACCGAAGGTGGTTAGAATAATGTATCATATTTAGTGTAGTGTTATAAATTAAATGGATGATAAATATTAATAGATATTAAAATATTTATTTATTTTTACATTTAGTCATTATTGTGTGTATTATTGTGTGTAGATTTTGATTTGCTTTTGGATGGATTTACTATCTATTATTAAGAATATAGGTGAATTGTTATGGATCGGTAAAAGGGTGTTTGGAGGGTATAGATATGTTAGGTGTCAATAAGGGTAAAGTGAACGTTAATTGTAACGTTCAAATTTAATCAATAAAGAAATTTTAACTTAGATGAATTCAATAAAGGCTTGAAAGAAGAAATAAAAATAAGGAAATAAAAAATTCAAAATAAAGAGAAAAATAAATTAAGGAAATTAAAAGCAGTTATTCAGCTTTCTAAATTGATAAAGCTTATAGATTTTCTCGTTTGTACTGACCCCAAAATCCTCTTACCCTTCCTATAGCCCTTTTATCCCTTTGTTGTAGCGGCTGCAACACCCTC
The DNA here is from genome assembly GCA_000404065.3 of Pinus taeda. Classification (NCBI taxonomy): domain Eukaryota; kingdom Viridiplantae; phylum Streptophyta; class Pinopsida; order Pinales; family Pinaceae; genus Pinus; species Pinus taeda. The sequence goes on from APFE030955162.1 coordinate 6,556, forward strand.
CAAAATTTTAGCATACACTCACATTTTGGAGCTTACTACCAATCATGATGATTTCAAGCTCCCTTCTTCGATCTCAAGAGTCATTCACGCTTTTATCTTTATATAGCAAGTGTCATCTTCGGGCATGGGAGTTATCATTTTTTATGTAATGGGAAACTTTATTTTGCTTCAAGGGGTGATCTTTGTGAAATAAGTTGTTCTCATCATATAGACATGTTTCGCACTCATTTCCAAGTTTCATGCATTATTACACAAGCATCGTCATTATCCTCACAAAGTCTATCATCGAGGTTGCACTTGTTGTAAGCTCCCACAAAGGTTGTTCCATTAAGCGAAATATGTTTTCATATGTTCCAGATGATCTATGCTGTATCACTAAGTGTCCAAATGTGTAGTCATAGTCAAGTCTATCATTGTTCACATCAGTTCCATTAATCCCACACTTAGCCAAATTCTGGAGGATTCCTCGCAACCTAGCCTCATCCATCCTTCATAAATTGCGCACTTCACATTTGCAACCCTCAAGCTTTTTTCTTACCTGCTGGAATCGCGTACTACGCAAAAAACCCAACATCCATTGGCATCCAAAACTGCGCGGAGGCTACCTCCAATGACCTTCCCTCAGTCGAAGCTCACTGCCCCCAAGAACTGTGTAGATTTGTCCTATGGTCCTCCCTGCTACCCTATCCCCCTTCCCTCTGAAAATAGCACAAATTTGTCCTCCAGGGCCTCATCCCGCAGCAACCACTGCCTACTTGAACTACGCAATTTTGTCCCTCAATGGGCACTGCGCAAATTTTGCACTCAATGGGCACTGTGCAGTCTTATCCCTCAATCCAACCTATTCATTGAGCCTTCTCCCCCTAACCTTATACCAGTTCTGACTCAATTAGTGAATTATCATGCAACATCTTAGACTAGGGGTTTATCATACTGATGTCGTCTTGTCATGAGTGGATTACAGATACATGAATTCTACCAGGTTGCAGCAAGATGATTAAGAAGGAGATGAAGAAGGAGGACATGTTAGATGATACTTAAGGAGTTGAGGATAAAAGATAGTTATCACATAAGAAGACCAAAGAACCTGAGGTATGATAGAATGTAACAACCTTGGTGAAAATTCCATGTAATAAAAGTTAATAAAGGCAAAATAATAACCATGGTTAATGGGATACTTATTCCAAGCTGAATGTTGGGCAGGACATCCTAGGGGGTGTTCATTTGGTTGTTTATGGCTAAGGAAATTGGCAAAGGCAATGGCTAAGACTTTGGAAAGGTAAAATGGCATTTTTGGCACATTTATTTATGAAAATAATGGAAACTAGGAAAAAAGGGAGGTGAAAGGTCACAGGTTGCATGTAAGGAGCAAAATGAAGGAAAATAATGGAAAATGAAGAAAATAGAGGCCTTATTCATAAAAAGGCTTCTAAGGATCAGCTGGTAACATTTTGTTAGTTGAGTTTTGGAGCTCTCTCATTATTCTCTCTCTCTCTCTCTCTCATACTCTTGGACACTTAGAGTTTTCTTGGAGCATTTTGGCATTGGGGTAAGAAAGGCAAAGAAGGCAAGAGGAAGCAAAGAACAAGTTGGGAAAGCTAGGATCAAGCAGCTACAACAAGCTTCATTGCAAGTATCAACTTGCTTGTGTATTTTCCTTGCTAGATTTGGCATGCATGGTATTGCATGTGGTTCTTTTCTATCATGGCATGGGTTTTACCAGGTGTGACAGTGTTTTCACCCTAGCCTTGCCATTTTTGGATACCCATGGCGTGATGGGGTTCTCATGTTTTGGTTGAGTTGGATTGCCGGATGGATTTGAAGTTAAGTGAGGTGGATCTCCAAAATGATATAACACATGGCCTAGTAACCCCGAGTCAGACTGTGGGTTGTGGTAAAGCCAAATTTTGTGTTACCAGGGATGGCCTAGGAATCCTTGCCGGTGAATGGCATTGGAGCAAGAAAGGAAAAAAAGGCAAGAGGAACCAAAGATCAAGCTGCGAAAGGCAGGATCAAGCAGCTACAATAGGCTTCATTGCAAGTACTAACTTGCATGTGTATTTTCCTTGCTAGATTTGGCATGCATGGTATTTCATGTGGTTCTGTTCTATCATGACATGGGTTTTGACAGGTGTGACAGTGTTTTTAGCCTATCCTTTCCATTTTTGGAAGCCATGGTGTGATGGGGTTCTCATGTTTTGGTTGAGCTAGATTACTGAATGGATTCAAAGCTGAGTGAGGTGGATCTCCGAAATGATAGAACACATGGCCTATTAACCCTTGAGCCGGATTGTGGGTTGCGGTAAGGTCAGATTTTATGTTACCTCAGATGGCCTAGGAATCCTTGCTAGTGAATGGCGAGATATACGATAAAGCCTACAGGTGGTTTTCTCTCTATTGGGCCTAGTAATCTCGGGTTTGGGATATGCAGTAAAGCTTGGAGAGTGGGTCTCGGTTTAGAGCCTAGTTATCCGTGTTTGGATCATGGTAAACCCTGAGAGACTAGGAGACAGGAAAAATCCTCACAATGTAGATGGAGAAATCTAGTGGCATCCATGCTTGTTTGGCCTAGTGATCAGGTGGAGATCGCAATAAATCCTGTTATGATGTATTCATTGCGTTGGCCTAGTGATCCGTGATGGATTACGGTAAAGCCTGGTTTTTGTTGATGAGGGTGAGGTTGTTTAGCCTTGGTATGCCCTGGTTGGTTCTTTTGGTTGAGTCTCACATTAATGCTTGGAATATGGCACAAGGGTGAATGGATGAAGAGAGATTTGTCTCAGTCATTCTATGGTCGGGTGGAACGTGGTAGTCCCATCTTCGGTTGGTTTATTGCATTCGTTAATGAGAAATTTCATTCTCTTGATTTCTATGTGTGAATGTATTGATGTATATGTGGATTTTCATGGCTAATATGTTTATGGTAATTATGTTCCTATTATGTTGGTTATATGTATATTTTATGACAACAGTTATATATGGCTCTCAGCATGTTTTTACTTTATGAATTCAAACTTTTGTGATCCATAATGAATAACGAAAAGTCTTTCGATAGAAATCACATAACATAATTTTTTGGCCGATGTGTTTTGAACCAACCAGTGTGGTTCATCATCAGGACCAAGTAGCAGCTTAAATAGAGACCAACATAGAGACCAAAATTTCAAATAACGACTATTTTTGAAAAAATATTTAAATTATGATATTAACAAATATTATTAAGTAACGGTTATATTAAACGACTAGTTTTTGAAAAATATTTTTAAATTAATTTATTAAAATCAAATATTATAAATTCTATAATGGGAAATAATTGAAAAATATAACTAACAAGAATCAAAAATTCAAAGTCAATAATATTTAAATTATGATATAATTTATTAAAAACAAATATTATTAAGTAACAACTATATTAAATGGCTAGTTTTTACTTGTAAATGAATGGATAGTGCATCTATGGCCTAATATATGGTAATGCAACAAATGACACGAGGGAACAATGGTTCATAGCGATTCTCATATAAGTATGAAATCCCTACACTTAATTCTGTTCTTTACACTTGTAGGTTAGATGTTCATGACTTGTTTGACGAAATGCATGTCATGGCTAGTAGGGGTTTGGTTATGGTCTTGTTTAGTTTATTACTTTTGCATCATTGTTTCCTTGTATTTTTACTGATCCTAAGTGATCACTTCATTCTGGGCAATGGCTTAACTCTCGGGGTTTGTTACACAGTATTTTGTCACACCTCCTGTACTTCCCTGTGACATTCCCCAAAGTGCCTGAAACATGATCATAATGCAGTGTACTCATTCATATATGTAGCTCGGATCCTCCCTAAGGCATTGATTGGAAAATGCCTTGAGCTTCCCTTTAAGGAAATAACTCTAAAACTCTAATTTGAGAATCATCGCTCTTACGAGACTGAAAACCGCGATGGTCACCTGTTGCATTATACTCGACCCACGATGGCATCGCTCTATTTACTTGTATACCTGTGATGATCCCGAAAAGGCAATTTTCCCAAAGAGGATGAGAAGCTTCGTGATCTAGAAGCTTCCAGAGCGGTGAGCTAGAGGTTGTTCGGCGTGGATGAGGTTGAGTTCTCCCAACTTGGCCTATTAGTCTTATCCCTATGAGCTACATCCTTAAGATGAGGACCTACTCCTATCTTTGGAGAGATCCTAACTCCCTTTCTCTGCCTATATATTCATCCTCTCTCATTCCCAAATGGTTTGTCTTTGTCTATTTGCACCCTTATGCTAAGATTGTGCCTATATGCCACTCATTTGGCTTGGAGAATGAGTGCTTGGAGAGTTTAGCTTGGACTTGGACATTCATTCAAGGAGAACCTATTGACATCAAGGCTTGGTTGTATGCTTCCTCCTTTATTATATTAATATACAATTGCTGGTTCATTTTCCCTAAATGTGTATGTTCATGTATCATTTAGCTTAACGCTCCTTGATCCGTTAAGTAGGTTACTTTTGAATATGTTATTTGTATTTGCATGCCTTGTTGTGTCTTGATCTCTTGTGCAAGTGCATAAGCATTGTGAGTAGTAAGAACGAGCTTGTGACGCAGGTGATTCAAGGTCTTCAACAAAGGAGAACATGATAGCATCAGAACGAAGCAGGCCATCTTCTTCGTCTCTCATTTCAATTGTAACTTAGGAAAGTGTCTAGTAGATTGTCACGTAAGTTGCTAGTCCCACTCATTGGGCTAGAGGGATCGTCTCTGTTCACAAAGAGGATTTACCTAGACAACAAAATGGCGAGCACTCTCAACTCGTGGTATGGAGATATTATCGTTTATCTTCAAACCCAAACCTTCAGATTCGAGTTGTCTCGATCTGACTGATGCCGCATCCGGCATCAGTCCCAACCCTATCGAATTCTTGGTGATACATTGTACCGAGTCGGTGTTGACTCTGTTCTTCACAGATGTCTAATACTTGAAGAGGTTGAATGGGTCTTGAATGACTGCTACTCTGGAGCATGTGGTGGTCATATGTCAAGCTATGCCATTGCTCCAAAAATCCTCCACGTCGGTTATTTTTGTCCTTCCATATTTAAAGATTGTATTTTGGTTATTCAGAAATGCCATGAATGTTAGATTTTTAACTGCAAGCAGCGCACCCTGCTAGCACCCTTGCACCCAGTAGTTATCATTGACCCATTCGCTAAATGGGGCATAGACTTCATGACATGTAACCCTTGCTCGACCAGGGGGCATGTCTATATTATTGTCGTCGTCGACTACTTCACTAAATGGGCCGAGGCGATGCCCACATATAATGTCGATGGTATCACTGCTGCTCAGTTCCTCTTCAACCACATCATAATGCGATTTGGCGTTCCTCAAGCCATTGCAGCTGACCATGGATCACATTTTCATCAGTACATGATGGCAAAGCTAACTGCTCAGTTGGGCCTTCGTCATGATAGTTCAACTCCTTACTATCCACAAGCCAATGGCCAAATCGAAGCAATTAATAAAGTGTCGATAACTACGCTTCAACGCACCATTGGGGAGCACAAAAAAGATTGGCATCTAACGTTATTCTCAGCTCTCTAGTCTTATAGGACTTTAGCTAAGATGGCCACTGGATTTACTCCATTCCAGTTGGTTTATGGTTTAGAGGTAACTCTCCCGATTGAATGCGAAATCCCTTTGCTCAAATTAGTTGTCGAACTTCTTCCTAATACCTTGCCTGAAGAGGAGCAGTTACACTACCTTGAGAGGCTTGACTAGATTCGTCGCATTACTGCGATGGTAATTGAAGCCCAAAAGAAATGTGTCAAAGTCCATTTTGATCAAACCGTTTCTCCTCGCACTTTTTTCTAACAGTGACCTAGTCCTCCTTTATGATCAGGTGAACGATAAGTTGGGCGCTTGAAAGTTCAAACCTATGTGGCATGGGCCATATACCGTAAACGTGTCTTGCAAAAAGGAACCTATGAGCTAGTTGATTACGAAGGAAATGCATTGTCACAGCCCCGCAATGGGTTGTATTCGAAAATATTATGTGTGAAATTCATGTAATTACTTTTTGTACATTAGTGTGTGGATTCATTGGTGTGCGTTTTTTATTTTTGGTGTGCTTGTTTTCTGCGGACATGTGTTTTCCTGCTTACCTTGTGTTCCACTTGGTTTACAGATGTCATCAAATCATTATGTCAGTTTTGTTAATGGTGCTTTTCGTAGTACACGGAATTTGTCTTCCGCATCTTGGGTACTCTTTGCCCCTAATGGCGAGTTGGTTGGTTTACAAGGTATATGCCTAGGATGAACAACTAACAATATTGTTGAATATAGTGCAGTCATTGAACTATTGTCAGAAGTAGTTGCTCTTGGCATTAGAGATTTAGTTGTCAAGTTAGATTCACAACTTGTTGTGTTACAGTTAAACAATAATTACTCAGTAAGAAATCCACATATATCGTGTATGTATCTACGTGTTCGATTACTGGAAATAAATTTTGATTTTATCACATATCAATACATTCCACACAATTTGAATACATTAACAGATGCATTAGCAAACTATGTTCTTGATAAACATTTGCGTAATTTCTAAAACCAATCACATTATCATGATACACAGACGCATAAGTAGAAAATGAAACACACACACACACACACACACACACACATATATATTGTGTCTGTTAGAGTGTTTAAACATCAAAATCTCAAAAATAAATTGTTCTGAGACACTTGGCTTTCACAGCCTACATCATGTGCAAAAAACAACTGAAAAGTTATGCGCCTGCATGGTGCTCGCAATAACACGAGACTGCCCTAATCACTCGGCCTAATAGCTGACGAAGTCTCGCAGATACCCCTATTGTGTGCCTCTAATATTGCAATGGCACATCATCTATAGTAGCGTACTTTGGAATCCCTCGAGTGATCACATCTAGATTACGTTCCATCTCTCTAATGGGGTCTTCTCCTTCCTCATAGGGAGCATTTGATACCTGTTAGGCTACTCATCGTGCTATTGGTGACATGCCAGGTGGCCTTTCTAGTCCAACATCTGCACATTTATCACAAGTTTAGTCTCAGTTTCACTTTCACAAAAAATCATAAAAACTTGAAAAATCCAAAAACAAGTTTTTACATGCATCAGTCCATTGTTCACCTGATGCAAGGGTAGATCCAGGTCCCACCTGAAATATGTGCCTGCATAGGCATAGTCGTCCACAACGATCAATTAGTGGTGCAACCAAATGAAAAATTATGGTGGGAAATGCATTTACTGGCCCCCTCCTCCTCGAGGCATAAGTTCAGTCCATCTGACTTGTCTCGGATCTTGTGGATTAGGATTTGGTACCTCTGTCCACTGATACCAAAATAGGGGCACACGCTCCAGAAAGAAAGTAACCAAAATCGAACTGAAGCCAAATTGTTTCAATTTTCCACGCTTACCTTTAGTTAACTGCCTCTTCGTGTTGGCTAGTAACCCTGAACACTAGTTGAATATTGTTGGAGTGAGGGATTCTACTACATACTGGAATTAGGATTTCGAAGTCTCATGCAAAGCTTGCATCCCAATTACGCGAGCTATGGTGAATAAGATCGTTCTCAGGGGAAGATTTCTTACTGTAGTTATCTTCACCTTCCCACCCATTGTCATCTCGGTACCTAGGCAATGTCTGGCGACTAAAGTACTGGTGCTCTCACCTCCCAGATGAGACCCAAAGAGTTTAACTCTTTCTCCTCTTCTTGACAATCCAGTGATGAAATAAATATCAGTTTCCTCCAACTCCAACTCCTGGTCTCCAATGATGAAGATTTATTGATCAATATCCTATAGGTTGATCAAGTAGTGCAGCAATTCATTCTGAGCTCTCAGTCCTGTAGTCCTGAAGAACTTCACCAACCCATAGTTCCTCAAAGCATTGATACATTCTGGATCTTGGGTTGCCTGGTGTTCTTTTGCCTCATGGCCTCTTTCTTTCCATTATAGAACCATGATTGGCTACAATCTCCTACAAAACATCATTACACAGCAATTAGATGCCTTTTCATGGAGTTAAATCCAAAAATTTTGCTTTAAAGAGGGGTTTTCCTTTAAAAAAATTCGCCCTGGAACCATGGCGCATGTTTTTATTAATAGAACTATGCCATCGCAAGGGCCTTTGGGCTCGAGGGTGATCATCGCGGGTCCGATGAGCAAACCTGCAATGATTGCCCACGCAGTTTAAAAAGAAAATCCTCCTACTAGCAAGCAAAAAGGCATTAAAAATGCATCAAAAATGTAATAAAATGCAAGAACAAACGCAAAACTCTTACCTGCTACTGACGGCTCGAGAAATGATGCCTTGGATCTCTTGCACCCTTCCCCTGAAAATCGAAGGAAAAAGGGTAAAATGTAGTCTCAAAATTCACTGCAATGAAATGGTAAAAATGATTTAACTTGTGGTCTATTTATAAGTTTTAATTTCATTTTTGCCATTATTTTATTAATATTTTATTATTTTTCTCGATATCAATGATCGGTTGTTTTCCTTGTGCAGTTACAGGTACTTTTTGGTGAACATGTGATTATTATTGAATGATTCAAACAAATTTTGTTTTATCTCTTTTTCGGACTCGTTAAAAATAAACGAAAAAGGAACCCCCTCGAGTCATCTTTAAGCTCTTTTCTGACTCTCGAAACATGAAAAGATCGTTTAGTACTTGTCTTTTCGAACTCGTTAAATTAAATGAATTGACGTTGTCTTAGTATATGTTTAACCCTTTTTCGGGCCGAGATTGACTATTGATGAAAAAGGTACACCTTGGTCAATATGGTCAAGAGATTCCCTCGAATATTGTTTTCGTGTTTAATCTTTGGAGGCGCCACCCATACACCTATAGTGTAGGAGGATACAAGCAATATGAAAGGAAGTCCCATCACCAACTTTGGCCTCTGGAGTTTTGGTGTTTGGAATCTATTTGTAGTAGTCCCACCCATGTTCTACCTTTTTTTGAGTTCGAGGGACAAATTAGGAAAAGGGACATGATGGAGTTTTATTTTCGTCCCTTTTTCAAACTCTCTAAATATGAAAAAGATATTGAGTTATTCTTACATCAGACTCATTAAAATTTTAGATGAAAGACTCGTCACCATGATGAGACCGAGGTTCTCCTTCCTAGAACTCGTAAAACTTACTAGGATGGATTCATTTGAAGAATGAACTTACATGACAAGCATATGATATCCCCTTCAAGCTTGTGGTAAAAATAATTAGGGTACTCGCTAGAAATAGTGGGGAAAATTGAAAATGAAACATCATTTGTATAGGCAGCATGTCGCTCTTGAACATGACACTCTTCTACTTTCGTGTCGGGTTTTGGGATATCCTCACTCTGTCACTTGTCCTCCCAGGTTTGGGTGATCCATTTTTGCCTCTCATCTGACTATTCCATTTTGTCATCATGACCTTTAGTCCTATGTTGAGTCAAATGCTACCACACTCCGGAGTCGTGTCGCCAATGTTCAAGAGAATTCCTATCTACAGTTATTTACCTATACATTGTTTGACCCATTGTTACAGTCTTGGATCTTATTCATTTCATTCCACTTTATTCTTTGTTTTCTGTCAATGACGGGGGATTCATTATGGCCCTCCTTCGACGGGTCACTTGCTGTCGACTTCAACTAATTATCCAGGAAGATGATTTAGAGACTCCCTTTCAATACCTTAGAGCTTGCATGCCTTAATGGCAAGGTCTTCACATACGACGATAGATTTCCATCATTGGCCTTCGATCAGATGATTCCACGAATGTTCGAATTTAGCTTCATTATCACATTCATGGATTGTATTGTTGTACCTTGAGAGCCATTGTCATTATTGGTGGTTACTCTCGTGCCTGTTAACGATCCACATCATTGGTTAGTAATTAGGTGGTTTTCTAGCATGTTCGACTTCTATACATTCATTCACATGTTAGAAACCATGCTTTTATCGGGTTGGGATGGAGCGCAAGACCCCGAGTCTTGTCTGATATAACTAAGGTTGCATGGATTTATGTGTTATTCATGATTGTACACATGTTTCTGCTATACGGATGGTTGTGACCATACTGTGGGACTTTACATTTATGATGATCCTTCTATATTAGGTGGTTGCATCCATACCTTGGATCTCATATTTACATATGATCCTTCTCATTTGGATGGTTGCATCCATGCCATGGATCCTTTCATATAGTCCTTATTATCTGGATGGTTGCATCCATACCGTGGATTCATGTTTTGATATCAGATATGTATATGTATATGCATCCTTGATTTGCAGGTCTCCTGACAGTGTTTTTTCTCTTCCTTACAAAAGCTCGTAAAGCATCTCAACCATCACTCCCCATTCTACCTTCATGCTTTAGGGGGCATCTGTTACACAATATTTTGTCACACCTCCTACACTTCCCTGTGACATACCCCAAAGTGCCTGAAACATGATCATCATGTAGTGTACTCATTCATATATGCAACTCAGATTCTCCCTAAGACATTGATTGGAAAATGCCTTGAGCTTCCCCTTAAGGAAATAGCTCTAAAACCCTAATTTGAGAATCATTGCTCTTATGAGACTGAAAACCATGATGGTCGCTTATTTCATTATACTCGACCTGTGATGGCATCGCTATGTTAACTTGTATACTTGTGATGATCCCAAAAAGGCAATTTTCCCAAAGAGGATGAGAAGCTTTGTAATCTAGAAGCTTCCAGAGCGGCGAGTTGGAGGTTGTTCGGCGTGGATGAGGTTGAGTTCTCCCAACTTGGCCCCTTGGTCTTATCCCTATGAGCTACCTCCTCGAGATGAGGGCCTACTCGTATCTTTAGAGAGATCCTAACTCCCTTTCCTTGCCTATATATTCATCCTCTTCCATTCCCAAATGGTTGTTCTTTGTCTATTTGCACCCTTATGCTAAGATTGTGCCTATATGCTACTCATTTGGCTTGGAGAAGGAGTACTTGGAGAGCTTAGCTTGGACTTGGACATTCATTCAAGGAGAGCCTATTGACATCAAGGCTTGGTTGTATGTTTCCTCCTTTAGTCTATTAATATAAAACTTCTGGTTCATTTTCCCTAAATGTGTATGTTCATGTATCATTTAGCTTAACGCTCCTTGATCTGTTAAGTAGGTTAATTTTGAATATGTTATTTATATTTGCATGTCTTGCTGTGTCTTGATCTCTTGTGCAAGTGCATTAATGCTGTGAGCAGTAAGAATGAACCTGTGATGCAAGTGATTCAAGGTCTTCAACGAAGGAGAACATGATAGCATCGGGACGAGGTAAGCCATCTTCTTCATCTCTCATTTCAATTGTAACTTAGGAAAGTGTCTAGTAGATTGTCACATAGGTTGCTAGTCCCAGTCATTGGGCTAGAGGGATCGTCTCTGTCCACGGAGAGGATTTACCTAGACAACAGGGTCACTAACACAAAACTGACAATTTTGGTATTTGGTCACTGGCAGGCAAGCCTGTGAGAGTGACTTTAGGTTGCTGGTCACTCCCTTGCCCATAGCATGAGAGCGACTATGGCCTAAGAGATCCATAATAGCAATGGGACCCAGGGACAGGTTGTCTGAGTGGCTGACTTGTCTCCTAAGGGTTCTGTTGGTGATGTTGGATGATTGTGTCTGATGTTTCCGTCGATTCCACTTCCTTAAGGTCACATAGGAGGTCAAATCTAATCATAGTAGCCTCTCGTCTCATGTTTACCCTGATTGGCATGGTTACTTGGGTGGATGTGGGAGGAGGGTGTTACATAGTGGTATCAGAGCATGGTTCACCCCTTGGATTGGATGGGCGGTGTGTGTTGGCCATGTGTGCATATTAGTTGCATGTGTGTCCCTTACACTTACATTCCATGTGATTGTAGCATTTGCTTACTAATTTATTATGGTTGAAGTGAGGTTGTCTTGGAGAATTTGATATTGATCTTTTGGAATGTATTTATAATGAGTATGTGACTGGTTTCATATGGTTATATGTCGCTTACATGTTGATTTTATGTCACCTACTTACATCCTTGTATGTTAGGTTACATTCTTGAATACTTTGATTACATGTATTAGTCTTGTAGGATGATTACAAGAATGAATCGCTTATGTTCGACTACATGCGTTTATGCATATGTGCAGTTGATTAGGCATTGCTTATGCATGTTGATGGTTGCATGTGACAATGCGTATAATGGAGTAATGGTTGTTGTCATGCATGAGGTAATAGCCTTCATTGTTGATATGGCCTTGCATTGATGAGTGGACCCTAACTAGAATGATGTTTATATGTTGATAAATTTATTTGCGAATGTATATATGTTGTTATGTTTATGTTATACATGTATCACATTGATTTCGTGATCTTGTAGACAAGGTATCCTTGCCGAATTATTCTAAGGTACGTTGATTTATTGTGATTTAGTTTATCTGACATATTATGCATTGCAGGAAAGAAAGATCAAATTGATAGCAAGATGGTTGACTACAAAGACTCTCCCTATGAATCTGAAGAGCAACATGGTGTTGAGAACTCTTCAAATTTGGTAGTTACATTGAGAAGTTTGAAGGAAGAGATAAGGAGTTGTAAGGCGGATAATGATCAGATCATGCAGACACAAGAGAAGCAAGCAAATGTTAATGCTATACTTCTTCAGAGTTTGTTGGAATTGCAACCATAAGGGCCGCTTTGGATCAGCCATGGACATGAGGTTAGAACTAATGAGGCATATGGAAGTAGGTCTCCTGGTAGACATAGGTTGGATAAATCTGACATAGTGAGAGATGGCAGGTTGTTAGACACTCTAAATAGGAGGGGCGATGAGTATAGGTACTATTCTAGTTATGGTTATGATATACATCATGATCGTGATCGTTATCATCCTTATAGGAGGAATGATAAGGGATGCTTGCCGTATGAATTCAAGAAAGAAAAACCACCTACTTTTGATGGAGATATGAAGAAGATGGAAGATGCAGAGGCTTGGATACTTGAGATGAACAAATGCTTTGAGTTGCATGACTACACAAATAACGTGAAGGCCAGAGTAGTGATCTTCAGCTTGAAAGGTAAAGCAGACATATGGTGGGAAGATGTTAAGCGAGTTAGAGACATCAAGACAGATGACATGAGTTGGTGGGAGTTCAAGAGGCTTTTCAGGATGAAGTACTTGCTAGAAAGGTACTACAACAGTAAGGCTAAAGAGTTCTATGAGCTAAATATGGGATCAATGACAGATGAAGAGTGCACGACCAAGTTTCTGGAGCTATTGAGGTATGGACCATATCTTATTGAATATTTACCAGTGGTTTTCCATTAGCATTTAGAGATTGGATTGGGCATGATGAACCTCGGTCACTTGAGGAAGTTATTGGGAAACTGAAGCATTGCTATGAACAATTACAACATAAGAATGAATACCAGCATGGATGGGAAGGAAAGGACAAAGGTAAAGGTAAATGATAGTCTAAGAGGACAAGGCCTTCACATGCAGATGAAAAAGAGAAGGTGGCACCGCAAAGGAGATTTAATGCAACTAAAGAGGGACATGGGTCACATCAGCAACAACAACATAGAGGTGAGGGCACTGGTCTGTTGGAATGTTGGACATGCGGTAAGGAGCACCTTAAGAGAGATTTTCCATAAAATCAGGGTGGTAGGCCTCAAATATACAGTGTACAAGAGGCGCAGACTGTTGGGGATGTTGGTCAGAGTATTCCACATATCTCTGCAGCAATGGACAACAGGCAGGTAGAACACTAGGCATCTATCATTGAGATGAACGGTAAGATTTGTGATCAAGTTATTTCTATTTTGATTGACCCTGGATCTAATTATATCTATGTTAGGCCTGGCTTGGTGGATAAGTGTGGATTGAGTAGGGAATTACATGCAAAGTCTTAGTTAGTGCAGTTGGCTACAAATACAAAGAAACGAGTTCATAATTGGGTAAGAGCTTGTGCATTTGACTTGAATGGTATGCCTACCGTAACACAATTGAATGTATTACCATTGGGTTCATACAGTATGTTGTTGGGCATGGACTGGTTGTATCTTCATAGGACCAAGTTAGACTGTTGTGACAAAGCCATTGAGTGTGTTGATGACAATGGGGAACTAAGAGTCTTGCACGGTAAGAAGAAATCCACATTAGTTAGGATGGTGACAACGATGCAAGCAAAGTGTAGACGCAGGAAAGGGTGCAAGCTATTTGTAATACACATTTCTAGTGATAAGGGTAAGGAGGTTGAGGATGCAACTGTGTTGAACAAGTATCCAATTTTGCAGCAGTTCAAGGATGTATTTCCTGAAAACATTACAGAGTTACCACCTTAGAGGGAGGTAGACTTCTCTATTGAGTTAGTGTCAGGGGCAGCTCTAGCATCAAAAGCACCTTACAGGATGAGCACACCTAAGTTGGTGGAGTTAAAGCTATAATTGAAGGAAATGTTGGACAAGGGATACATTAGGCCAAGTGTATCACCTTGGGGCGTACCAATCTTGTTTGTCTAGAAGAAAGATGGTACTCTTAGATTGTGCATTGACTATAGGCAGTTGAAAAAAGTGACTATCAAGAACATGTACCCTTTGTCAAGGCTTGATGACTTGTTCGATCAACTAAAGGGAGCAATAATGTTCTCAAAGATTGATCCGAGATCCAGACACCATCAGGTACGCATCAAAGAGGAGGAAATTTACAAGGCTGTGTTCAGGACTAGTATGGGCATTATGAGTTTGTTGTTGTTTCATTTGGCTTAACTAATGCTCCAACTACATTCATGTGCTTGATGAATAGTGTGTTGTGTCCATATTCGGATAAGTTTGTTTTTGTGTTCATTGATGATATAATGATATATTCTAAAAATGAGGAAGAACATGCTAAGCATTTAGGAGCGTTGTTGAGGTTGTTGAGAGAGCATCAGTTGCATGTTAAGCTCAGCAAGTGTAGTTTCTTTCAGATTGAGGTACACTACTTGGGACATGTTGTCTCCAAGGAAGGCATTGCAGTAGATCTAGAGAAGATAAGGGACATCATGGAGTGGGTAACTCCTAAGAGTGTGGATGAGGTAAGATCTTTCATGGGCCTGGCATGATATTACAGGACGTTCATCAAGAACTTCTCGCAAATTGCTTATCCTATCACATCATTGCAAAGTAAAGGTAAGAAGTTTGAATGGACAGAGGAGTGCGAGGCTAGCTTTGAGCAGCTTAAGCAGTTGTTGACACATGCACCAGTGCTACAGACTGCAGATCCACACAAACATTTTGTAGTATGTACAAATGCTTGCAAGAGAGGACTTGGTGGAGTCCTTAGGCATGATGGACAAGTCGTATGTTATGAGTCCCGTAAACTAAACAAGCACAAGCAGAACCTCCCAACACATGATCTTGAGTTAGCAGCGATCATACATGCATTGAAGATGTGGAGACATTATCTTCTTGGCAGGAGGTTTATACTTGTGAATGATCATATTGGGTTGAGGTATTTGTTTGACCAGTTGAATCGGAATGCCAAGCAAGCTAGATGGTTGCCCACGATTAGCATGTTTGGTTTCGAGATCAAGTACATCAAAGGTAAAGAGAACAGGGTGGAAGATGTTATCAGTAGACGGGTATAGGTACATCACTTGGAAGTTATGAGCTCCTATGGGACGGACTTACAGTATAATATCTTGCAGGCAGGTCAACAAGATGTCAGGTATATGGAGATTGTGCACTGGTTATAGAGGATGTTGGTACAGGTAGCAGTACAGGCACAGGTACAGGTGCAGGCACACAGGGTATGGATTATTGTCTTACAATGGATGGATTAGTCAGGTTCTGAGATACGATATATGTACCGGATAACAATGAACTCAAGAAGGTGATGTTGAGGGAGTTTCATGCAAAACCTTATTAAGGTCACCCAAGTTATCATAAGACACTGACAACGGTGAAGAGATTCTACTATTGGTCGAATTTAAAGAGGAATGTAGCAGAGTTTTGTAAGGACTCTGGACACCACATATCTCCACAATGGTATGATATTGTCCACTTTGGGCCTAAGCCCTCATGGATTTGTTTTTGGGCTTTACCCCAAAAGGCCTCATACCAATGGAGATATTTGTCCATCCTTATATACCCATGATCCTCCCCACTTCTAGTCAATGTGGGACTTTGGTCGTATACCCAACAATCCTCCCCTCGAACAAAGGACCATCGAGCCTCCCCTCAAACGATTATCCATCCGTCCACTCTTTACCAACCAGGATTCTCCGCTCCAATGCGTTGGAAGCACACGCCTTGCATGGAACACCACCTACCTCGAGAGCTTGCTCTATCCCAGGTCAACTCCTCTTCACCGTGTTGGGACCAGGACACGTCCATGAAGAATCTGAAGCACACCGCCTGTCTAACCGAGCTCATCCACAGATCCCATTGTGATATTACCGGGGCCCACCACCTTCGTTCGAAATTCCGAGGATTCATCCACTTGGCTAACTTCAGGGCATGGCTCTGATACCACTTGTTAGGACTCTGGACACCACATATCTCCACAATGGTATGATATTGTCCA